>WYDI02142559.1:0-53570 GCA_009867235.2 Psittacus erithacus | reverse complement strand
TTAAGTTCTTGGGGTTTGGGAAGGTGGCTTTTATTCATACTGTTGATAGTTATGCTATGTATCATTCTTACTGTTGTTAGTCATACTGTGTGTTATTCTTATTATACGTTGGTTTTGCATTGTGTGTAACCAGTACTAGCAAATATGGTAGAGCAAGTTACTTAAGTTGTGTTAACTCTTTTTTTTTCTTTTTGAAACAAAAAGGGGGAAATGTGGGAAACAGAGTGGAAAGAGTTAACAAAGGAAGCTGGATTTCCTAGCGCATGCACAATCCAGGTGACCAATCACTATGTAAGGTGGTGTGCAGGTGGCGCGTGTGATCAGCCTGAGGGGGTATAAATATGCATTAAAACTGCACAATAAACAAGCAAGCTCCATCACTCATATTGAGTTAGTGTCTTGACTCCGGCCGGCCTCCTACATCTGGGTCCCTACATTCATGCTATTCAATAAAGTTACTCCCCTACCCCCTGCCAACTGAAAAAAGGAGCAGGTACATACAAAATGAAGTGGTAGAATACTCAATTTTCTGGCAGGAAAAAATGGACTTCCAAAGCTGTGGGTCTGTCTTACTGCTAGTGCTCAAAGCAGCCAAAGTCTGTGGATGTCAAGGAACTGACATGCAACTCAGAGTTCTGTCAAGGAATTAATAGATTATGACACTTCTAAAGTTAAATCTCAACTTTATCAAGTAGGAAGAAACAGAGGAGTTTGAAAGAGGATCAGCAATGATTAAGCAGCTATTCAACAAGCAGGTGTGAGGGTTGTGAGGCTGCTGACTCCTGACTGTGGTGCCTCTCTTCCACTCAAAGCCCATATTGCTATCCCACTGCAAGGAGAGCTGAGAAAGGGGCTTGAGACGTATAAAAGACTTCTCTGACTGGGAGATCTCTACAAGCACTGGCTGAAGCTCAGTCCTCACTGGGCTTGAAATACTAAAAGCCTAGTCTTTTGCGGTGGAGGCAGGGTGGTTTTCTGACACTGATGGGATGATTAGCAGGGGCTATTGCAGATACATGTTTCAGCATTATCACTGAGCAGGAATTTGAATACTGGTAGAAGTATACATGCTTCTAGTGGCTGTAGAGCAGCTCACATTGGTCAAAGTCTGTGCTTGCCATCAATCATTAGCATTCATTCCCTAAGTATATAACTAATGTAGTCGTAACCTAATTCCATAACATTACACCTACACCATAATTATTTTTAACTAATACTGTATCTATGTAGTACATTTTTCTGAAGACCTTGATGACTGAGGATTGAGATACCTTATGACTAATTTTTGAGCATCTTGTCCTCCAGCTTGTTATTATAAAGTCAGAACCGTCCATGAGAAGACAACAGGAGTTTAGGAAGGAAACCCAAACCTCTGAGACTGACAGGACTGAACATGCAAAACCCAGACCAGTGATTTTTCTATTAATAATTCCAACTCTGAGCTAAGCATTTTACTATAGCTAAAATACCTACATGCAGATTTTTAAATAATAGATAAGGATTTATACTATACTAGACTATAAAAATGTTTGCAGCCAGTTGTGTCAAAATCAGTTTCTCTGAACGGAGAATAAAGATGCACACACACCTTAATGAGTTGGGAAAGATGGTCCGGCAATTAGGCCATCAGCTAAATGAGAGGATCATGTCTCAGTTCTACGTCTTTCACATTTAGTGTGTTTCAAGGATCATGTTTCCTCCATGTCCACCCTTTTCAGAATGCTTTTTCCCATTCTGTGTGCAAGTCCTAGGCAAAACAATCTTGCAAGCATGCCAACCTGCCTTCATACACATTGTAACTGTCCTGAACATCATATTTAAGTTAGGGACTCTCCTCTGGCAGCACATCTTCTTTCTCAGTATCACTAGGGAATTGCCCAGTCATCCTTGTCTTCTGCTATAGTAAGTCTTCCCTTCTCTGTACTGTGGGAGGGAAAGTCCTCAAGTGCTGTTGTAAGTCAGGCAAGAAGTCCTGAACTTAATGGCTTACATATCAGGTTATTGGACTGAAAACTTACATAACTAATTTATAATGAAAAAAAGGATGAAAGCTTAACTACAGAAGAGTGGTAGCTGTTCTGACAAAGTAACCACTTCTAACTTAAAAATACTTTTGAAAATATGGGAGTGCAACTTACTCATAAAGGATTTTTAATAATTGTAATGCAGTAGCATTAGCAAGGAACCTACAAAACTGAAAGAATATTAATTTCATTTGTAGTTCTGGATATCATTACATTCAACATTGGCACCTGAAGCACAACCTAATTACATAGGTTTTTCAAACAGAGCCTCTTCATTTTATATGCTTTTGTCAGTCCAAATCAATTAAGCACACTGCCTCCAGAGCCTTTGAAAATATCAAAGCTCTTACAGCCAGTTTCTGAGGTAAGCACTGAAAAACTCTAGTCAGGTTTCCTTCCTTTCTTCTTTATTTGCTACTTGCAAATCCCCAGGACCGTTTTCACACCAGTTTTAATAGCTTAGTCCATAACTGCTTGCACAGTTCTCCCAGCTAAAAGATTCTGTAGTTGCTTCCTTACCAAGCCAAGTGTAAAATACAAGATGTGTCACTTCATCTGCAGAAGGGAGGCGTTCAAACTTTCTATGTCCAAGATAAAAATAAGTTTTTCTATTTTGTTGACCTTCAATGGTGTGAAAGCCAGACTGATGATCTATCTACCCTCTGCCCCAGTTCACTCAGCACCTTTGCCTGAAGCGCATAGAAAGAAGGAAACTCTGCAGCCACCACATCTGCTTGGAAGAGATTTGGTCATTAACTTTCCTCCTTAGTAGCTAGCTAACAGAAGAATCATAAATCAGTAGAAAGCTTTTTGAGTCTGACATGCTTTTAGTGGCTGGATTTTTCTGTTGTCAGCAGAAGAGCTCTGTGATGATGTCTGCCAGCAGCAGTGTAAGCTGGAGCACAGCCAGGGTTTCTGCCATAAACCTTGGAGGTATATTTGCCCTTATGTAATAACACTTGTCACAAAGGATCCCAAAGTGCTTTGAAACTGCACAAGATATATTCAAGGAACTCTTCATTAGCAGGGCATCTCCAAGGCAATGCTGTCCCTACACATGCTGTCAGCTTCTGGGGTCTTAAATGGCAGCATCTTCCACTCAGCTTTTCAAAGCATGGGATGGTGGTGTCTGTTCAACTAACTTTTGTTTGTGGGGTTTGTCCTTTTTAAAACAGAACTAGGAAACAACAGTAATACTGAGCATTTTCTTGGCTTATTTCCTGGCAAGTGCTTATTTACAACAGAGACAGAGGCTCTTGCCACTGCTTTAAGACCAACCTGGTACAATCCTCAGAGTTGCTGAAATCTGATTAAACCATCACCACAAGTTCTTCGGGACCTGACTTGAGTCCCTTTGTCCTGCAAATGCCTGAGCTACAAAAATTCTCCTAGATCTGAGGCAGCTCTAATTACTGCTGTCTCCTGAGCATTTCTATGAAAATTTATGGTTGTATAGTAGGTATACGTATCTGAATATTAAGGCCTAGAAATAGCTTGTATGAACACTGCTTCTCTTTCTCTACTGCTGCGAGTAGTTAAACTGTATCAAATAATTTGCTAATTATTTTTATTCCTGCTTGGAATGGGTAATAACACCTGTCTTCATTTTGGGATCCATCAGAATAAGGGATAGAAAAGAGATCATACAATTGCAAGGTAGGGAGAAGCTGTATTAAAACTGGTATCCATAAGTGCTGAGAACAGTGAAATAAGAAAATAACAAGCCAAATAGGACATGCATCCCTAGGACTAAGGGAAAGCTACACAGGCATAAATAGAACTCAGAGTTCCAAACTCAATACATAACCTAATCTCATCCTAGAAAGAAAGCAGCAGTACCGAAAGGATAAAAACCAATAAGAATTATAATTTAGGATCAGTTTAAATATATCAGGAATATTGCATCAACTGAATTAATTACAGCCAGATAAAAAGCTTATCAGCATTCCACACACACTCCAATGGGTTTGATGGTATCAGGGTCCCAGGGTCTCAAAATTACAAAATCACCATGCCACAACACTCTAAGCAAGAAGAGAAAGCTGTGCCCTTCCACTGCGTAATAGAAGCAAACAGATAAATGCTCCTCAGAAAAAAATTTCAATTCAGTATACCTTTTGAGGGGAAGTTCTGTCCTGTGAGCTTTGGCTTCTGGCGTTGTCATTGGCTAGAATGATGGTAAAGCCATTTTCAAGCATCCAGGTTTAAATTTATGACTATCGTCTAAATTAGAAGAAAAAAATTAGTGTTAAGTGAATAAATACATTTACAATATACAATTTCATATCATATCGACTGAAAACAGAACCAACTTGGAAAGCTGGTTGATATTAAAGCCAGTGTAAGAATTAACACAGAACAGAAATTCTTGGTGGTTTCTCCTACCAGTAGCTTAAGAAAAAATTGTACCAGTCCAAGGTTATTTGAAATGTATAACTATTTTGTCATTCAGAATTGCAGGAAAATCACAACCTTAAAAAATGTCTTAGCAATTTACCTCAGGAAAAACAAACAAACAAGCAAACAAACCCCAATCAAACAAAACACACACACAAAAAAATGAAATTCAAAGCTATTTCTAGAAAATTCACTCATGAGATGCTTAAATTTCAGAGCACAGCCAATTCAAAACTAGAACACTTATTCTTTTTGAAGAATAAAAAAGAAGAATCTTGCACTCCTAAGAAGTGATATTTTTGCATCTGTGCTGTCTATTTGCTCATCTGTGTAAAGACAGAAGGGCAGATTCCTGGTGTGTTGTATAAAATTTATTTAAAAGCTAGTGTAAGAGAAAGTATGAATCAATCTTCCCTAAAGTGATTTTTGCTAAATGAAAATTCACAAAACCTGTTCCTTTACCCAAAAATTCAACCTTCTTAACCAGTGCTTGCTATTGAAACTTTTTTGGTTTATAAATAAAATCAGTTCCATATGCCACATGCAATCTCAGCAAAGTTTGTAACTAGTAGATATGTTGTAGAATAAAATAAATTTGTTTCATAGAAGTATTTAACCTGCAGTGGATAAGACTTGACTCCACCATCCTAAACCAAGAAATTAAAAATATCATAAACCAAATCAAACAAAGATTATATTGACCAGTGAAACACCTTGCAAAATATACACAATATGTAAGGTCTCAAAGGCAAAAGTATGGTACACATAGATTAGAAAGTAATCCTGCATTGTGGAAATTGCAGATTTTAAATAAAATAATTTTTTGCCTCAAATTTTCGTGGAGGCAGTACATTATCATTATCATTCACATACATGGTAAATGACAACCCACTGCCCAGAAAGTGGTATCTAAGCAAGCAGAAAGGAAAACAATGATGGAGGGAGAAAAAGTAACAGTAGGGTGACCTGAATAAGACAGATGTCCCCTCAATAAAACTAAGACACAAGGCTATTTCCTTGCCTGCCATTTTGAGTTTGCTGAGGCCTTAAGATTGGTAAGAAATATGTGATCAGCAGCATAAGGGTTAGAATTCCAAAATGCATTTAATGGCAGGTTTTGAGAGTGCCATCAATCAGAAAAGCACATTTTTGTAGGTATGCTTGACAAGAACCATGTCTTATCTTTGACCAGTCTGCTCAGAAGGGAGCAAAAGGTGCACCACTTCAGTCCAGATCTGCTTTCCCAGCACTGTTCCTCTCCACTGGGTCATCATTTACACTGTCAGCTCTCAATACTGGTTTCATATTGTGTTAGCATGAAGAACACACTAAAAAAGAGAGAGAAAACAGTTTTAAAACAACACACATTTTCAAACAGTTTCAAAGCCAGATGCAGAATTTTATAATAGTCTTGCCTACTTATCTCCTTTTACATGCTCATTTTTCACTTTATGATGTCAGTTTAAGGAATATGCATTAAAATAAGAAAAACATGAAATAGTCCATCCATGCGTTGGTGATGCTTCTACAAAGTCTTAAGGAGTTGTTTAGATCAGCAGAACACACAGCTGTAATAACCTCAGAGCTTCATAATTATTCCATCTATCCTTTGTCAGTCCCTCCATAAAAGTACCCATAAATAGGTTAAATTAACTCAGCTGTATCTATCTATTCCAGAAGCCTGCTTGAGTCCATGATTTTGGAATCCATCAATACAGTCATGCAAATTAGCTGCATAAAACAATGGAGAATTACAGCAGTCACATTTTTCTCAATATGGAGGCAATAGGGTCAGCACAAACAGGGAGACTTGCAAGAGAAGATGTTGCTTTTTTATTCTTGTCTTTGACTCAGCAACAGCTGTATCTTCTAGTGCAGCAGCTGGCCTGGCTACAGGCAATTAAGAGAAACAATGTGCTTCCTTCCAGAAACAAAGAGCATACATTTTCTATCTAGGATATACATAAATACACATAGATATGTGTATTTGTCTGCTATTACCCAGAGAGAGCACTAGCTGAGCGTTATTTCAAGTAAGCCTATATCATTTCATTATAGCAGTCAGTTTGCTTCACACCATAAATAAGAAAGGTTTATTTAACAACGCATGCTGCCAATGTTGCCGCTTGCTACCGGGAGCAGAACATTCGCAGAATCGCTAATGCTGGAGGTGACAAAAAGCCATTTTACCTTTGACCTGATTGACATACAAGAAGGTATTTCACAACTTTAAGTGCTATAATAGCTAACTAATCATACTATCAGTGTTGAACTTGCTAACAAGAGAAAATCGTTGCGTAAAAAAGGCCCCATATAGAGAAGTATGTATTTTTCAAAGAGAAAATAATGAAGCTGCCTCTTTCATTACAAATAAATGGCTTCTTTATTCTCTGCAGGAAAATAATCAGCCACTGAAAAGAGAATATAAAATGAGACTTGTGTCAGTTAGCTGCAGATATATTTTCAGGGTGTAATATCTGTCCGGGGATTTTCATGTTAACAAATCTGCCTCTTAAAAATCATATTTTGTTATGGATTTTGCACTTTAAATGATAACAGGAAATGTAGTATCAGAATAAATGGATGATGGGCTGAAAGCAATTCTGAATATCCATATATCACAGATTTACGGACTGACTCCAGATTTGCAATTCACCCCCATTAAGGCCAAAGCAGCAGCCTGTACCTGTAATTTGAGATACATCAAACAATTTGGATTTTAATGGCCTTTCAAAAACAAAGTACTTGATTTTGAGTCCTTAAGGAGTCTTTTCTTACTAAGCTATATTGTCTACAGTGTACCTATAGAAAGCAATTTCATTGATTTTTTTCCAACTCTGGCTAAAACTGTTTGTGCACCTGAAAGTGAGTGCTGTAGATTACATTTTTTTTCTTATTTGGCAATAGGATTACCTAGCAAACAGCAGTGCTTTACTTCTGTCGAAAAGGATAATTCCAAAACTGACAGGACTTCAGTGGACCTGTAGGTCATCAGCTTCCCAAGCCTTATTTTTAAACCAAATACTGTATTGTTCAAATAAACTTAAATACAAAAATCATGTTTTAGCAAGTACCCTGATATGTGAATAAAAATACACAAAGTTCACTCTAACTAGCAAAAAAAATTAAAAAATAAGCTAATATTTACTCACAGTAAAAATACTTCCAACGAAGCAAAGACAGTACCTTTGTTTCTTTCAGCAGAAAACAATTTTAGTATTGCTCATGGATAGTAATATTCCATTAGCGTTTTTCATTTATTAGGAATCTGCCAATGGTTTTTCACAATACTGTCAATGCAATAGCTGCCATCTAAACATCAGCTGAAATACTCTTTTCTGTAATAACTGGATACACCAACATACTAGAAGTACTAGCTGTAATGTTACTTTGAATTTTATAATATTCTGTTTTTATTAAAAGCAAGACTATTATTCTGGGTTTGTCTTTTTAAGACTAATATTGTGGCCTAGCCTTAGTAGAGTTCCAGAAATATAACAAAATATACATCTTTAATGATCAAAAATAAATCTATTTCAACACTCAATGCATTCATATAGATTAAAGACTATTTTCTAAGGTATTAAACATTCATAACAACACATTTTTTGCTTGTATTTGAGGGCATTATGAAGTTATTATCTGTTGTTCAATCATAGAAATTTCTTCTGTAAGACCTTTCCCTACTTCAGTACTTCCAAAAGGCAATACCAGCAGATTTGCCTCTTCATTATCAGTCATTGTCAGAATCTACCTCTTAGGACCCAATTGTATTAATAGTAGTAAGTGCATGTTTTCTTGGATGATCTTTATATATCATTTTTTCATTTCATAAAGTACCTCAATCCAAATGATGCTGCTACCTTCATTTTAGAGATGGAAAAAAGAGAGAGGCATATTAAGGTCAACACTCCTGACTAATTTGAAGTATACAATTTGTGGGCACCGAAGACCTTATCTCATGAGACTTTTGCATTGTGCAGCACGCTACATACAGAAGGAATGGCTCTCCATCTTTTCATTCGCAGTTGTGTTTAGGTCTCATCAGATAGGACCCCACAAGATGAACTGAATACCCATAAAATGCTGACAGCTACTGAAGATAAGCATTTGCTCAGCTAGAGTAGAAGTAAATAAGGAGTCAGTGGCAGAGGCAGAGCAGCTGCCACTTCTTCCAAATATCATCTAGCCGCAGCAGACAAGTTTCCCCTTCCTGCAAACTGCTGTCCCATTCAGCAGATGTCCTCCCAGCCCTGCACCATGAAAGGAGAGGTGTGCCCTTCCCCACTCTCTCATGTGGTCATTGTTCAGCTGCAAAGCAAGCCCCTCACTCACAATCACTGTAACACAATGAGGAAAAAACATAAACATGAAAACAAAATGTTAGATGAAGTAACAATTGTAAAGTGTTGACCTCAGCCACACTTGCAGCCTTAATAGTGAAGTTCTGCAACCTTTGGCCAAATCACTCTGCACTCTTAATGGTAACTTAAACACATGTCACAGAAGATATTTTCCTAGGTGTTGTGTTTTTTTTTTTAATATGGAAAATAGCAGAAAACTCATACTCATCTTTCCTATTTGAGCACATAATACTGAGTCTCAAGAGTTGCTTCCAGGCTTTGGACCTCTGCATCCACCATGCATGCAGCTACCTCTGGAGCAACTGAGTGACCAGTCACAAGTGGAGCCTGTGGTGCCCCAACACTGATGACTGTTTGGAAGGGATGAAAGATGTACTTTCCTCATAAACTCATTCCCCAGCCTCCCTTTCCTCTCCCCTCTGCTGGTGGTGCCAGCCATGTCTTTTCTTCATCCACCCTCCTTTCAAATACCCAGTGCTAGCAGCCCCTAACATTCATCATCGCTTTCCATGTCACCTTCTGTTCCCTATGCATCTGGGGAGCTCCTCTCCTCCACAGCCTCAATACAGCGCCAGAGCTGCACAGGCAAGTATATACAATGCACAGTAGTACAGAGAAGTGCCATTCTTCTGGTTTTACCTGAAGCAGCTGAAATCTGGAGCATATTCAGTTGCTTTCTAGTGATGTCATTAGTATCCTACTTTTATAATAATTAATTTTCTTCTAGTTTGCAGAGGGTACTTTTATAATGTTTTGTTTCTAAATGGAAACATTATTAAGCTAATATTAGCCAATAAATAAATTGTATTTAATATATTTATATAGACCTTCAGGCTTCTCTGTTGACTGTGATGACCAAGATAAATTTATTTTTATTACACACATGAGAATATTTGAAATTTCAGTCACACTTTTTAGAACTGTAAGTCGTCTAGGTTTCTCTCCTCCTTTCTGGCATAAATGCCAACACATAAGAGTCAAACATTTGCTTTTCAAGAAGATGCTTTGGTATAAATCTGTTGTCATGCGTCTCATTTGTTCAGCTCAGATTCTAACGGATAACAAACATGAAATAGGAAGAACACTGAAGTTTGCCTAAAGACTAAATGCATATTCATGGAAATGCCTTGCTTTACAATCATCTCTGGGTGGTATTTGGGAAGGACACTTTCATTTCAGGTCTTCACAAATAGTAATTATTTATAATGAAAGACATGGTATTTCTAAAAATCCTTTGTGGCAATACATTAGGGGTTCATGAACTTTGTAGGTAGGCACTGCACAGTGAGTACGCTCAAGTTTTAAAAGCTTCACAAAGCCAAGGGTGCACATAATAGAAACAGCAGGACAAAGTAGCATGCATTTATAAGGCAGTAGGTGTCAAAGGACCATCACCACAATAAAGCTCAAATGCTACTTAAAAGCACCCAACAAGAGTCATATTGAAGCACTGAGGGATGTTTAATCTTAACCAGCAGTCACCCATAAAGCACTAACAGCCACCTTCATACTAGCCAAAATGTTAGTGAAAATGCCACAGGGACTTCAAAGTACCCTAGCAAGAGCAAAACTTAGAGTCATTGCAACTGTTCCACTGCATTTCATAAAACTGAAGAGATGATCTCTGTCACCTTGCATGTCAGAACACCTGAGCAAGAGTATACTTGCAGGTTGCAAAAGAAAATGCTTCCATGGCTTGCTGCAGTGAATACAGCTTTGTAGTTTTCCTCCCAGGGTGAGCAGACCTCAAAGGCACAGCAGGATTTTCAGGTTCAGAGAGTACCAGCCACACTGAGTTTTGAAACTCCTACTGTTAAAATTATTCAGGAGCTGCTCTGATAACATTTCTGGAGCTGGGAGGATGCTGGCTTTCCCTACCTAAAACAAAGTTCCAAATGTACAAAGAAAACCAGAAAACATGCAGTACCTCAATAAAGAAAAACATCAGGCAGATGTCCGGCTGTGTATTACTGCTGTTGTTGCCTAACGTCCTCAACTGAGGGGTCAGGAATGTCAGAGTATAGACAGTGTGCCTATTGCACTGTCCTGGGTTCGTACTGAAGCCAGATTAACCATCTTGTCTCTACAGGCAGCAACAGTTTATGGTATTGTACACTTCTTTACTGCTCCATCAGCCCTTGAAAATCAGCCACTGTCTTCCTGCAGCCCCTCATCACAGCAGCAATCAAAGGCTACAGCTTGAGTTGGCATTTCTGGGGATTTGAACCACCCCAGTGTGAGCACAGCTTTCAAACCTGCTGAACATACAGAGGGGACTTGTTTGTCTTGTCCTTCTTTCAAATGCTTTCCAGATCATGTCAGCCTCTTTGCATATTTGCAGCAGTTTGATGATCACTCCCGAATCTGCATCAGTCATCATCATGATGGACAACTTTCTTCCGCGTCCTGCCTCTACTCTTTGAAAAGCTTCTACCCCAGGAAACACGTAGGAACTGAGATTCTGGGGATTTTTTTTCCATTGGCTCCTTGGAGGATGAAAGGTAGACTGTAAAAGGAGGCTTAATTTACCTTTCCCATATTATCCATCTGCAGAATGATTTGCCAAAATCAGTTTTTGTCTAATTACTTCTCTGTCATTGCACTTTGTCACTGCATGTGATGGCAGTAACTGAAGAAATTACCTGAGGCATAACAAAACTACCTGATTTAGTTATCTTTTATATCAGACATATGGTATTGTGCTGCTATATCAATTGCAGTGTATGTCAGTGCCCTGTAGATTTGTGCACCATTAAGATGGACATTTTATAGTGCCAATCAAGCACAGTCCCAGCTCTGCCCTTGAGTGCATCTCAGAAAGATGCTGACAACATCTTTGCTTTGAACGCTGGCCCTTACCTTTTAAAGGCTCTTCAGACTTTCCCTGTATGTCCAGTATGACCTTTTGAAAATATCAGTATAGCTATCATGGTTCAGAGCTCAAATTTTCCTTTAGTTTACTGCTAATAGGATTTGTTAATTTTTGAAGGAACATCTCCTCTATAAAAGCTGCATTAATGACATCCAAGACAGATATTATGTTATTTTTATCTTTGCTTATTGTTGGTAAAGGGGTGGTATCTGCTGTTTAATAACTTGCATAGCTGTACTGAGTTTGTGCGGCAAGGGTTTATTACAGTGGGCTACAGGGGTGGCTTCCTTGAGAAATTCCTAGAAGCTTCCCCTGTGACCAACAGATCCAATGCCAGGTAGCTCCAAGATGGAACTCATGCTGGCCAAGGCCAAGCCTATCAGCAGTAGGGGTAGCACCCCTGGGATAACATAGCTGAGGGAAAAAAGCTACTGCACAATTGCAGCCAGAAAGAGGAGTGACAGTATGTGTGAGAAACAGTTCTGCAGACACCAAGGCCAATGCAGAAGGAGGAGAGGAGGTGCTCCAGTGCCGGAGCAAAGATTCCCCTGCAGCCTGTGGTGCAGCCCATGGTGAGGCAGCTGTGCCCCTGCAGCCCAAAGAGCAGTCCACAGCAAGGCAGGCTGTGGCCCAGCAGCCCAAAGAGGTCCATGGAGGGGCAGACCTCCAGTTGCAGCACATAGAGGACCCCATGCTAGATCAAGGGATTCTTTAAGGAGGCTGTGACCCCATGGGAAGCCTGCGCTGGAGAAAAGCTCCTGGTAGGATCTGTGGCCCCCTGGAGAGGAGCTGACACTGGAGCAGGTCCGCTGCAGAAATTGTGACCTGGCAGGGGACACGCACTGGAGCAGCTCCTGAAGACTCCACACTGGACTCTGTTCCTGAAGGACTGCACTCATGGAAGGGACCCACACTGGAGCAGTTTGTTCCTGAAAGCCTGCACCCATGGAAGGGACCCACACTGGAGCCGTCTGTTCCTGAAGGATGCACCCCATGGAAGGAACCCAACACCGGAGCAGTTTGTGAAGAACTGCAACCCATAGAAAGGACTCATGCTGGAGAAATTCATGGAGGACTGTCTCCTCCAAGAGGAGGGACCCCACACTGGTGCAGGGAAAGAGTGTGAGGAGTCATCCCCTGGGGAGGAAGAAGTAGCAGAGATGTGTGATGAACTGACTGTGACCCCCATTCCCCATCCCCCTGCACTGCTTTGGGGGGAGAAGGTAGAGAAATTGGAGGTGAAGTTGAGCCCAGCAAGAAGGAAGAGGTGGGGAGAAAGTAGTTTAAGGTTTGGGTTTATTTCTTATTATTCTCTGATTTGATTAGCAATAAATTAAATTAACTTCCCCAAGTTAAGGCTGTTTTCCCCGCTCACAGTAACTGGTGAGTGATCTCTCCCTGTCCTTATTTTAACCAGCAAACCTTCTGTTATATTTTCTCTACCTAGTCCAGTTGAGGAGGGAGAGTGATAGATAGTGGCTTGGTGGGCATCCGGTGTGCATCCAAGGTCAACCCGCTACAATCCTCTGTAGTGCCCAACATGGAGCCTTAGGAATCTGGGCTAAGATCAACCCACCACAATAGCTTAGTCCATATCTTCTGCACTATGTCATGTTGAGGCTGAATCTCAAGAAAATCATGTCCCAAATTTGGGATTATTAAACAGCAAACTCTTGGAGACTGTTTCTTTCATAGTTAAGTGCTCTGTAGGAGAGACAAGGAGGAGCACAACAATAACTGTATGGCAAGAAAAAAAAAAAAAATTGGTCTTAAATAATGTGTTGAAAAAACGTGAATATTAAGGCCAACAAAGTGAAAAACAAAAACAAAAAAAAAACAACAAACAAACAAAATGAATAGAGGTGATAATAAGATGAAAGATTTTGCAAGGTAGATGATTGTTGAAAAATGAACTGTGCCTCATTGGCCAATGTTTTAAGAACACTTGGGAGATTTTGCTCCCTAGATATCTGGGTAGCTGACAGCACGATTTAAACAGAGGTGGACTGGGAAATTCTCACCACTGCTACATTTTCTGACATGAGCTTTTTTGCTGACTAATCTATTGTCGTGGTTTAAGGTTAGTCGTAAATTAGAAGACTATATAGCCTGCTCGCTCCCCGTCCCCCAACCTGTCCTCCCCCTCTCCCCACCAACCTGTCCTCACAACTCCTGGAGGGATAGGGAGGAGAATAAGAAGAATGTAACTCCCACGGGTTGAGATGAGAACAGTCCAGTAACTAAGGTATAACACAAACCACTGCTGCTACCACCAATAATAATAATGATAAGGGAAATAACAAGGGAAGAGAATACAACCACTCACCACTCGCCAAACCGAGCAGAGAGCTAGCCGTTCTGGGGTAACTCCCAATTTTACATCCTAGGCATGACATGCCGTGGTATGGAATACCTCTTTGGCTAGTTTGGGTCAGGTGTCCTGTGTCTGCTTCCTCCTGGCTTCCCCTCCTCCCGGCTTCCCCTCCTCCCAGGGCAGAGCATGAGGCTCAAAAAGCCCTTGGTCAGTGTAAACATTACTGAGCAAGAACTAAAACTATTGGTGTTATCAGCAATGTTCCCACACCGAAAGTCAGTAGTACAGCACTGCACCAGCTACTAGGAAGGAATAAAATGACTGCTACTGCTGAATCCAGGACATCCATTAATGGATTCCTTGTAGGCAATCTGACTATCTTAATATTCGTTCTGAGGTGGTCTCTTATGTACACTTGGAACCTTTCTCTTCATAAATTTAATGTAAATTCAACAAAACATTTCATTTTTAGCTAAAGAATTTTAGGCTTTCTCTGTTTTCCTTTTTGATAAATAATAAAAGAAACCAAACACCTACTGACTGTCCTTCCATTTAATTTAAAATTAAATAAGCGCTGTCACTGTTCACAGCATTTTTTTTCTAACCTTTTCCTGGGCAGTAAAAATATGGTAACCTTTACCTCTCTAATCATATTTATCAGTAATATATGCACATCAAAAATCTAGTCCCACAGGGCAAGAGTGTAAAAAGCCCTATCAGTTGCTGGCTTTTCCAAAGTATCCAGAGAGACTGTATCAGCTCTACAGCTATCTATCAGCCCCTCCAAAACATTTAGATCCATCCTTGCTGTCCCTGTTTTCCAGAGATAGTGTATGATTAATGTATAATGTTATCCTCCTTTATTCTCATCTTTTTCTCTCCTGAACATTGTAGATATCTCAGCCTCTTTATTCTGGTCATGACTGTGTTTCTTATTTACCAGGAGCTCTATTTCGTCTATTTTGGTACTTATATAATTGAGCACATAGGTCTGTACTGAAATAGGTGTAAGAACATGATGACCAGCCATTCCCAGCCACTGCAAATATGCTTTCAACCCTATAGTGAATGGTTAATAGATTAATTCAAGAAACAAGACAGACACTGATCTTCTCCTGCAACACCTTCCAGCACAAGCCTTGGGAACTTCCTGGCCCAAAGGTTGCATCAGGATCACTGTCTACAACAACCTCCAGCAATGTAGACCTTTCCCACTCTCTATTGCTTTGTCTGAGACCAGGGATCTTACCCTTAGGCCAATGCCTATGACAGTATAAACACACCTTGTGGTGCAGCAATCTGTACAGAGCCAAGGTAGCGCACTCATTTGTCTATGTACTAATGAATGCTTTATTATTAGGTTTTTTCATTTTGCTTGGTATGGGATCACAATAAGCGCAAATTACTTGTCATTCTCAGGTTCCTTACTGAGCACCCTCCTCTCTAATGTCAGGCTTATGAGCAATAGGTTACACACAAGATTCAGTATATCAGCAATTCCAAATCCAGTAAGAACTACTGGATTAATATCATCTTTTCTTGGCAGTTTGAGTACTATACTGTTATTTGAATCTTATTCCTGCTGTGAGTTGACCCTCAGCAGGATAAGAGAGAGAATTAGAAGGGAAAAAGTATGAAAAACTCATGGGTCAAGATAAAAGAGTTTACCATGTGAAGGGGGGTGGGGAAATGAAAAGAAGTATGTAAGATTGTAACAGCTCTGTTAACTCCAACTAGGCCAAATACAGTTCCAGAATCTTAATTTTTGTGTTTCAGTGGACTTCTTTTATCACCATTGTTTATTGTCTACTGACTCCCTGCAGTTTCTCTTAGCTGCCGTATTTTGTGGTGCATTTCTCTCTTCTATGTCTTTCCTCTTTCCGTGAATTTAAAGTAAGTACAAAGAAACTGTACGTATCTCTTCTTCAAGCACTATTGTTGTTTCCAAAATTAAAATTCATTTTCATCATCACAATATATAAGAAAATATCCAAGAAAGGTACATGAATTCTTAAACATTGAGAAAACACTTTTTCAGCATTACTTAGAGTTCCAATTGGTTTTCATGCCAATGAAATAAATGTGTAGGAATTTTGAAAAAAAAAAATAAATAAAAATCCTCTATAGTTCATGACACTGAAAAAAACAAAGTTTTTCACCAGGAAAAAAATAAGCAGAGGGAAAAGAGAAACAGGTGTTCTTCCACTCACTTTCAATAAACAAAATGGCTTGGGAAAAAAAGCCATCATTTTTTAAAGGTTTTAGGAAGAGGAAATCAATAACTGTGTTTTCTCACACACATTTAAACACGGTGTTTCATCGCAGGTGTATTGAAAAAATATGTATTTCTTCACATAAATAATAAACTGGTGAAAATTTGCAGCCAGTTCCATGTACATTGTATGATTCACATCTGTAAGACTATACAGGTTTGAAACTCATTTCATGCCTAAGGCACTGTTTTTATCCTTAACACTTAGAGCTGTTGGCAGAGGGTAGGGAGCACATTGGCTCATCGAAAAATTGTAGATTTGCCAAAGGTCTTCTTGTAGTTGCCCAGTTCAGTGAGCTGTACATTAACGCACATCACAGCTACTGAAGCTGTACGCTTGCTATGGCAGTCACAAGCACAGGAGAAGCCTCTGGGAATACTGGTCCCAGCTGGCGGCAAAATCAGTGTATGGCGCTCAGCTCTTCTCTTCTTGGCTTGTGAAGAACAGGCAGTGTCAGGCAACCCTGGACACAGCCAGTCACCTACTTTCTTATTTATCATGTTTAAAGTCTTGGTGCCCTGCTACAGTTTCATTATTGGCTTTGGTCATTGACTTCCTTGTGGCAGTTGGCAGAGGTCAAGCATCCTTGCCATTTTTTAGATCCATCCAGCAGCCTTTGATACTCATTATGAAAACATAAACTTTGTACCATGGGATATCAAAGTACCAACCCTCTGTTAACCTCTCACATTCAGGCTCTTATCCCCCATTAACCACGATGTAGCTCACTTGTAGTTCACCAGGGATTAACCTAGCACAAATTGCCTTGTACTTACAAAGACATAATGGCTCACACACACGTGAGCTTGGATCTCACTCTACTGCTGCACCATGTGCCCTTTCAGCAGAAAAACTGCAAGGTAATCTGAGTAGTTTTCACGAACACAAAAGTGTTGAATTCCCTGCATTTACTGTCAGGAGCAACGAGGTGACAACCTGTTCTGACCAAAGGACTTTAAATCTCTAAAAGCTGCAGGAAAGTTAGTTTTCTATTCAAACAAATACACAAGTGAAGACTCATCCAACAAGATTTTCCTCTTTCTGTAAACATTTCCTGGTATCTTAATACTCTATCCATTCCCAGTTCTTGAGGATATGCTAATCCTTGGAAACAGGAAGTCCTGAAAGGAAAATCTAGTCTTCCATCTGTCAGGAGCTTTCTATAGCAGCTTGAGGGTGACAGCAGACATAGTTTATGTGACCATTTTAAAAACTTGAACTTTTATATCATTCATAGTCAATTTTAGCAAATTTTTTGTGTTACCTTTTTTCTCAGTAGTTCTTGTTTTCTGACATAGTGAGGAAGTCCTTTGTGGTCTCCAAATGAGAATATATAACATATTGCTTATTTTTTCTATAGTGACACCTGACTGCAATGCTACAACACCAGCTCTCCACCTGCTACTACAAGTACCATCCAATTTAACAACTTTCACTAACTAGACATGGGAAAAAAGCATCAGTATTGTTGCTGGCTGGAATATCTCCGAAAGGCAATAGACAGTCAAACATGTAGAACTTTACATGCACTGTCTCATCCTGTGGGGCTGGAAACTCCACAGAAACTGTCACATGCCTGTTGGAGCTCTTAATTTAGTCAGACCTTTTTCTGTCAAATCATATTGTGAAAGGCTTCTTCCTTTTCCTGCTATGCAGCCAATGAGCGGAATGCTTTCAGTAATGGGATGCCCCTTTGAAAGGCCAAATGAACCTTGGTACATGAAGAATGGCATCAACTGAATACCACTGGAAAGAAAGAATAAAAACTTGGACATGCATCAGTTAAGCATTCACATTTCTCTGCATAAGACAGGTAAATGTAAAAAGAGGTGAAGTGTCTGCACAGAAAATTACACAGCAGTCGAAGGAAATGGGATAGAGTGAAAAAGAAAAAACTTGCTGAATCAGGAGGAAAGAAAAGCAAATAAATATTGCTAATAATCTAGTTTGTCAAAAAGAAAAAGGAAGGAAAATGCGAAGTGCTGACTGATCTAGATTCAATCTGTCTTTATACCCCTGAATACTTCTACCTTCTCAGATGCTGTTTAGATGAGGATATGGGATCTGTACTACCAGCTGCAATGCTGAGTTGTGTCCTCGAATATCCTCTGTGGATTTGCACCAGCTATTTACCCTAAAAAAAAAAAAAATCAGTCCCAGACTTCCCAAATTTTAGGGCCTAATTTAGGACTCAAGATCTAGAATACACAGGCCATCTGTTTGCAGATTCAGGTGCCCAGCATGTTAACATCCAGGTTAACTATATTCAATTAACATCCATCCTAAACCACAAAGATAACTTGCCACAGAAGATTGCTAATAGGGCCTGGAAAACTTCTTGCCTAGTTTTTTGGTTTGGTTTGGTTTGGTTTGGTTTGGTTTTTTTTCCCAGACCATGTGTGTAATCTCAGGCTAGCCGCTGACTCCTAGTTATCTACCTGTTGTCAACACTAATTGACACCTTTGGTACCACTCTCCATATGAAGTCCAGGAAGTTGGTGGCTATATATCCTGACACATTCTGCCACCTCTGCATCAACTGGAGGACTGTGATATCTTTGCAGGAAAAAGTCTATTTACTTTGCCTATGAAGTATCTGTGCTCTGACTTCATAGTGGTCCTTTCACCTATGTTAAATTCAGCTAAAAAAACAAGAAGGAAAATTTTTCTTTCTCAGGTCTACCCTCAGTTGAACTCTTCTGAAGATCTAGCATTTCCATGCAAAAAATTTAATTAAATTTTGATCAAAGGAAATGAAGTTCACCAAAATATTGTCTGAGTCTTCATAAGATGACTCTTAACTCCCATGTGCATCATAATTGTTAATAGTTTGATTCAATATGTATTCTTACTCTTACCGTTACCTTTCACAGAAAAATTCTTCTGCTTTCATTTGACTTTGTGGTACATTTATTGAGAAAGATTTTTAAAAGACATGAGTAAAAGAAAAAATCTGAACTTTTTAAAATCTACTTTGTTTCAACTTTTCCGGTATGCTATATTGACTGAGAAGTGTTTAAGCATAAACTTTTACTAGTTCAAAGGCTTTGCGACATGCATTTTAAACACAGTATTTTGATGCAATGTTTTCATGTATTTATTTTTAACATGCTGGTTTCCAACTTAAATCAAAAAGTTTTGAGACTCAACAGTTCTCAGAGGTCTTACTGGGCTGAGAAAGTTGACTTACCACTTTGCATAACCATTATATTGACATAAACATGTCATCCCACTAAACCCAAATTCACATTTGCATTTTAATGTCTCATGGGCACATTTTAACTCTGTATTTAACATATTTAATGTTTTGTGACTTACTATTTCCTATCTTCTTTTTCTTCTGTTTCTTTTTTGACTTTTCAATATAGCAAAACTTGAGTATTGTTTTAACCTTCCTCACAACAGTCTTACATGCAATCCATTAGCTTGGCTGTAGCTTAAATCTTAGCTGTATTGTGTTTCCTCCTTAGTATCACAAATGCCCCAACAGAATTTACGGAGAACTCTTCTAGCTCACAATAAATCATACAATTCTTTTCCCAGGTGTCAGATGCTGTTGGAAATATGACACCATGGAAATAAAGTAAGCCATAAAAGTAAAGCAAGGGAAAGTAGTGTATGACATTAGGAAAATCTTCAATTTCCTTAAAATAATTCTTTCTGTCTTTAGAATATGAGCCTAGTGTTTGACTTGTGGTGCAAATGAAACAAAAGGCCTTAGATGAACTTTATGTGGCCAAATATAGGTATTTACATTTGAGCTACTTGCCTAAATCATAGTCATATGATGTATCTTGGTGTAGATGTTACCTTAAAATGCAATAAATTATCTTTATATATAAAGGCTGAACTTGATGATCTTAAAGGTCTTTTCTATGATATCCAGAAATACCCCTTCTTCTCCTACAGGTGGTGGAGTGAACAGGTTATGTAGACATTTGTACTGTATAGCTTCACATTAATTACATCTTTAATGTCCAAAGGAAAGAGGGGCACTAGAATCCTCAGTGTCATGAAATCAGAGAGGACCACAGTAACTGTGGAGATTACAAACAATGGAGTAATAATGGAGATTACAAAATGTGCCATGGTCACACGTGGCTTTAAGTTACATGCCTTGAGTGAAGAGATGCTTTGTGTGGGTTTGCAGAGTCTGAAAGAATAATCCATGTTTGGTTTAGAGAATATAAGTAAAATTGGAACATGAAAAGTGGCAATACAGTGACCACACCACTGGTAAATGGTGTTGCCTGCAGGTGTGTAGAGGCACTGGCTTTTGTAACCTGCAAAAGTGAAGGTTGAAATGATGTGATTGCTGGCATGTTAAAGCATCCTTGGAAAAATGTAAACAAAGATAAAGAGGAGAAAATCTATATAAGAATATTTCTTGGGTGTGAACACATGTAGTCTGAAGTTTAGAGGAATATTTCTAATCATCTGAGAAATAAAATTTAAGAATATGTTTCTAGTGGAAATACTACAGGTGAGCAACTTGAATGGCTTCATGATATGCCTGCAAAATGTAAAGTACCATATGAAGTCATGTATGCTGTGGCAAGCGCTGGAATCAACAGTTCAGCAAATCTCACCCATCTGATACCTTTTTGCTGTAACATAACCCTGTGCCCCTAATCTTTTATATTTTGAGGTCAAGAAATTTTAAAATTAAAGTTAATTAATATTCAATTATTCAACAGTTATTTTGTAAGTTGTGATTGCATATAAATGTAGAGGAAAAATAGCTAGATTAATTACATGATTGGTGCAAATTACAATGCTGAGAATGGGATCAAGACTGGGGAAAAGGTCAGAACTCCCCATGGTTTTGCATCCAAAACTGAATTCATGACTGAATTCTTCTCATCAAGTAATATTGCAAATCAAAAGCTGCAAGCCTTTGTACTACTGTTTTTCCAGTTCTACATACATTCAAAATTTAATCATTCTGCAGTGTTCAATACCCCATTCAAAGGACATGGTGTTCACAGAGAAGGAACATCATTCCTGGTCCTCATCAGGGGTCAAACAAAATCTTCCTGTCTCTGTCTGGAAGCCAACATCAGTTTCTGTTTTTACTGGTAAGCAGGTAATTTACTGGTAAGCTGGTGACACCTCAGTAAGCCTCTGGCTGCAAACAACTAGTAGTGCTAGTATGTCCTGACTTAGAAGCATAGAGGGACCACACTCTGGACCAAAGTTGTCCTAATCAACGACCAGGTGCTTTCTTCTCCTCATAGTAATACCGCAGACACATCTCCTGATGGTCCTTTAAATGATTGTATCTTGAGTACACAGGCAGGCTCCTTCTAGCCTTACTTGGGTTGCTCAGACTCCTATTTCATTTAAATGACATGATTTGCGTGACACAAATAGCCCATAATCACTGCAATCCCTTTTGATCACTCAAATGTGCCTAAGAAATGCCAAGGATTAGATACTTTCCAAGTCTTCCTGTTACGAGTGTTATTGCTAACACAGAAACTCTATTCCCATAGCACTGCAGCAGAAATAAACTGGTTTTAAATGAATTTATCTTTAGGTCCCACCAGATATTTACTCATAAAACAGTCCCTGATTCAAGAACATCTTTGAAGCTGGCTCTTCAAAAGAGGCAGCACATGAAGACCCAGAGCATTTTCTAGTACAAGTAGGACTACAAAATTTGAATCACAGATTACTTCCTTACAAGACCTGTGATACTGTGTCTGTTGAAGTGAATTTTACTGTTGAAATTCACACATGATTAGATGGAAAGCATCTTTATAAACCCTCAAAACTGTTGTGGGGAAAGCCTTGGAGGGAAGGCTAAAAGGAAAATCAAAAGAATGGAGAATAAATTTCCTGAAGGGGTTACATGGTCTGATGTCTGTGACAAAAAAAGCTTTGTCCAGAAGGGCCAGATCATAGAAAGCCAATTTTTATAGATCTGCTGACGTGCATGGCACCTGGGAGCCCTCTGCACAGTAAGAATCAGACCAGAGCATATTGATGGAGAAGATCATCAAAAACAACATTATAAAAGACATCACTAGTCTGAAGTCTAGAGGCTTCTTCCTGATCTCAGTCAATTCACATGCATTGACTGTCATCAGTCCAGACAGTATCACAAGGCAAGAGACAGGCCTTGAAGTGACATACATTTTCTATGTTCACTGCCATCTATGCTCCATACCTCTGTACAGCATTCAGTTCACAGGTATTGAATTTGGAGGCAGTAGTGAGAAGTCACCTTCTCACACTGCTTTTGTTAATCCCTCGAAGCTATCTTCAACATTCATTTATGGTTGTTTATCATAATCTTGCAGATTGTCTTACAGTGGTTCAGAGAATTAGTATTTTGATTCAGGTAACCCAAATAAAAAAATATGTATGTTTCTGTTTAATGCCAAAATAGCATAGTCTAAACCCAGAGGAATAAACAATTCAGGAAAATAACTAGACATGCAGCACACTAGTGATAAATGGTAACTCACACCAGCGATAACTGGTAACTCACACCAGCATGGATAGCAGCCTCTAGGGCAGATCTCTGTGCAGAAGTGGAAGGGTGGCAGGAGAAGACGCCTGATCTCACCACAGAGTGTCTTTCACGCAGACATTCAAAGCCATTTTTTTCCACCCATGTCAATACTTGATTGAGGAATAAATTAGGCTGTATCTTTTTTGAGGAAACGGAAAAACAATTATTGGCTTTAGCTTAATGGCTACTTTGAAGCAATGCCAATGAAATATACTTTATAAACTTGAGCAAATCCAAGCTATAGTATCCCAGAGAGACTGGCATGTTTCTTTCCTTCCATGTATTTTATGGTCTCTAACAACTTCATCTTACTTTTTTCAGCTATTGCTAATGAAAAGGCAGAATTCTGATTATCATGAAGTTGCTTTTGCAGCTTTTTGTGGACAGTTTTCTGCTGCAAAATAATTTTGCATCTTATGTTGGAATTTAAAGACAGTATCTTAAAACCTCTACCACAAAATCCCAATGAGATACTTCTCACGCTCCAGCCCATGCACCCATCACACATCCGTCAGCATGATCTGCCTGGTTCACTGGTGACTGCCTAAGAGAAAAAGCGTCTCTCACAGAAGCAGCAACACTTCCAGGTAGCTGAAGGATTGCTATGCTGAGGAAAGTATGGGGAAGTTTGTGAAAGAAGCTGGAAAAAAAGGAAGATAAATTAAAATGTGGAAGGAGAAGATAGAAGAGGAAGAGAAGAAGGAAAGCATTGATCCCTCTACTTTGTCATCTGACCTGTAGCATGACAGCAGTGGCAACACTGGATCTTTTCTGCCAGCATGGCATGAGAAAATACTTTTCCTTCATGATCCAACTTTGGTTGGACCAGGTGACTGAGCATCAGGGACTCAGGTCTGTTGAGATCCTAGCCAAGGGAGACTGGAGCCTGCAGACTACCTCAGTGTGGGTGATCTTCAGAGTAAAAACATAACAGCAAAGAACATTTCATTAGCAAAGTGCAGGACCACTAGGGTGATGGTTGAAGGATTCCACAATTAATTACAAAGCTGCATGGGCAGCCACAGCTTTTAACTTAATGAAGCATTTCCCTGTACTTAGCTACTGTGGGCATGCCAAACATTACCAGCTGATATGAGATCAAAGCTGTAGCAAGCATCTGATCCCTATGCAGCATCTCTACAGTTCCAGCTTTGATATTTTTTAGTTTTTACTTTTAGATAGCAACCAGCTGAGTTTGAATGGCTCCTGCCTCAAAGATTACTGCCAGCAGCGCAGAACATCAGCAAGGCAGAACATCAGCAAGTGTGTTTTAAGCAATGTCTACTCCCTTGTATGATCCATTTATTCTCAGTGAGACAAAATCAGAAAAGATGGTGTTTTCAGGGGGCAAATTCAGCATATCTGTCACAGTAGCTTGGCAGAGTGGTGGCTTGATCATCTCAAGTCTTTCCTCAGGCTAGGAGGCTGGTTTGGCAGCAATGCTCAGACAAAGCTGCATGCACTGGGGAGCTGATTAATTACCTACCTTGCTGGAAAAGACAGCTCCATTGCAAAGCCTCACATCCAAGTATAATTCCACCCTCCAGAAAGAAACTTAATTTAGGAAAGCTGGTCTCCTTCTCTCATCCATGCCTTTAGCCCCTAAGGGCTCAGCTGCTCACTGAGACTCGCTGACAAAGTAGAGGGGCACAAAATAGTATGTGCTTTTGAAAAGTATCCAGGGCTAAAGAGGGACTAAACACATTTGGGTTCATCAAGTCTCTTGTTTGATTGCAATCTCTCTATAGAAATCAATCAGATACACTATTTGAAAGGAAAGCAACTAGTTTTCCTGTCTGTACCAAGGGAATCTAACCTTACCCTGTTCCCTGCTGCATCCAATGTGCCTGCATGCCCATAGAAATAGCTACTCCCCTACAGATACATCTGCACAACTGTAGATGTTCCAACATGTTTGTAGATACTAAACCCAAGTGTTTGAGTTTAATATATGAAATGCCATTATCTCCTAAACCAAATCCTCACTTAGCACATAGCTCCCAGCATAGCACAAAGGAAGGAACAATGTACTGTTGGTGAGGGAGAAGGTAGAACTCAGAAAATTGATGCAGAATTAAACCTTTCAAGTGGCTGTGTCACCCCAGGCATGCTGTCACCTTTGTCTTGCTACACAGCCCAACAGATTCAGCAAGTTTAAAGGTTTCTCTTTGAGAGAACAGTGGGTAAGTAATTTTACAAAGAAACACAGAATAACAGAGAATTTGAGAATTTGCAAAATTCATTTAGTTAAACCAGAAAAGCTTACCCTCAACAGCTTTTTCATATATGCTACTAACTTGAAAGTTCTTCCATTGTCTTTCATTTAGAAACTCTTTTCTGGCTTTCCATTATGGAAAAGTTATGTTCCTGTGATACATAGACAGAATAGACCTGCATTACCAAACACAGTAAACAAAAGCTTTTCAGCTTATACCACTTTAATTCTGCTTTTAACATTGCTGTGATTTTGGAGTCACTTGCTCAGTTAAAGCCACACCAGGGCAGTAGTTAAGGATGATCCAGTCTCAAAACTTCATGCCATTTTACTGTTCTAAATTAGTAATACACTTGCTAGAAGTCACCATGAGTCAGATGAGTCACTTAAGATACAATGCTTTATAAGAAAGCCTAATTTACTTGTACTTGCAGTACTGCTTTGATGATGTTTTCTGAGTACAATGGAATAATTGGTGCTTCCAAAATTAAAAGTGAGTTTAACAAGGAAAAAGTTTGAATCACAGCTGGTCTTTCTACACACCATATGTTCAATATTGACTTTTTAAACTCACTTCCCAGAAGGACTCAGTTTGAGTCTTGCAAATATTACCTTGCTTTCTTGGAAATTAAAAAAAAAAAAAAAAAAAAAGGCACATAAACATCTGTACCTGTGGTTTAATCTTAACTACTAGAATTCAACTGTAAGTACTGTTCAGTTGAAAAGCATTCCTGCGCCATCAAAGTCTTGTAGAGAGCAAGCTGATGTGCTCATTACACCGCCAACCTACAAGTTCATTACTCAACAAAGGATAGTTTGGGCTGTTTCACACAGCCCAGTCGTAGTTTGCTAGGGAAGTTATTTGTTAATTCCCAAAGGGAGTTGTAACATAGCTTTCCAGCAGTGTCAAGTACACAAGTCATGGCATGCCCAGGACAGCCATTTAATTGAGTCCCATTTATATAAACTAAGAGCCTGTCAGTTAGTTTTGATGAAAAAATCTTCAAGTTCGCACTACAAGCATTAAGAAATTGGAGGTACATCTCCACTAGCATGCACAAGTTACTGCCACAAGCCTCCCAATAAGTATATAGCAACTTTTACTCCATAGCTTAGCAGTAGAGCATGAAAGAGTAATATATCATTTTTGCTTCTGCTTATGTAGGGGGTTGTTTACAATAATTAAATAATTTAGTAGTAGGAAGAGCCTACTACTCTAGTGACTATTATTTAACTTTTTTCTGTATATTGCAGTGCAATTTACAGATGAAGAGAAATTTTCCATAGAACACTGTTTGATGTATGACTGTATTTTTTTGCCAAAGACTTTATACCTCCACTTTTTATAATACCTATGTCAGAATATTTGTCCTAAAAAAATGCACTTCAATGATGTATGTTGCAGATGTGCTTTCATACAGCAAGTTATAAGATCTGAAGCTCACACTCTTGATCACACTTTCCACTTCAACAGGAACTATATAGATTTTCTGCTTTATTCTCCAAGATAAATGTGGTTTGTTTCTTCTGATTTAACTTATTTCACTACATGGGAGATGTGTTTTGACGAACTGTGGGAAATCTAAATCAGGATGCACTGAATCTCAGACAAGTATTTTGTTTGACCTAATGACTCTGTTCTTGTATGCTGGAAAAATAAAACTTTGTGTAAGCATCTGCAACATTTTTGTTTGTGGCTTTTAAAAGTGAGATGAGCACCTGAGCTCATAAGACTGCCTGCCTGACACAGAAACATTACCCGTCATGCCTTTCACAGAACTGAACCCTTTGGCTTCTAGAATGAGAAATGGTAATTGAACATGAAACAAGTAAGATAAAATATTTTCACTTGCCCTATTTTAGTTGTGCCTTTCCTTTCTCTGCCTTTTGTGGTGTCATCCTCAGCTCTGCAAAAGGAAAACCCAGACAGCCTTTTCCGCAGCTCCTTGGTAGTTCTGATCCTTGTATTCCAAATTTTAATTTTAGATTTGAGTATAGGTGATGCATCTAGTTGCAATATCTAATAAAATAAAAATGCAGTAGGTGATCTGTCCTCTGTGTGTTTGTTGCATTAGAAATATGCTTTTCTTTTTAATGAGTTCTGTCTAAGCAAATTCTGTAACTAAACAGTGCTACATAATCTGATACTCCACACTGCATTATTCTTTTTAAAATTTGCTTTCAGCAAATATTGACACATTTAGGCTTAAAAAAGTATCCACTTTCCCTGTATTTGCACTGCAATGCTTGAGTATTCTCAGAAGCAGAACACAGAAGATTCACAGTTGTAGATGAATCAAAAAATCAGTCTTGAAAGTGCATCTTAGCTCTTCTTAGTATTTCTTCAGCTTTAAAGCTTTACTCTGTAAGTAACGCTAAGACACTACCTGTGAACATAAAGTTGTAGATTTCTATAGACATCAAAACAGTCCTACATATGAAAACTGTAAGCACTAGCCAAAAAACTCAGTTTGAATTTTAAACTGGACCCTTTTTTTTTTTTACATGCAACATAACCTGTAAGAAAACAGCAAAAATTGGCTCTTTGGAACTCTGAGAAGTAGAGAAGTGCCTGTACTGGTTTATTCCTTTCTATTCCTTTCTATTTTCAGCTTAGCACACCTCAAAGCACCTGGACAAACCATCTTCTTGCTGAAAACAGTGGCTAGAAAAGATTAGTGGACAATTTGAAAGCAGTTTCCAAGTAACTGCATCAGTGTCCAATTTTAGAGAACTTTCTAAACTGGCAGAAAAATATGTCCCAAGAACCCATGACTGAAAGTGAAATTGGAAATAAAAATAAATTGCAAATATAATCCAACTCTTTAACAGTGACTGTAATGAATCATTGCAACACAAGAGAATTGGCTCATTACTCATCAGCTTTAAGTTGGATGTCCTTCTGAATGATACGCTATAACTCAGCCACAAATTATTGAAGCTAATCATTTTCAGTTACATAGCATGGAAAATAATAACCTTCTCTGCAGGATTACTGAGTAAAATTTGATGACATACATTATGCAAGCATTCAGAAAAGACTGATCATGGTCCTTTTAAAATTTACATTTTCTGACTATGTCATCAAATCAGGATTTGGCCCATAGGGACCTGAACTGCTGAATCAGAATTTCTGACCATTTTTACACTGTCCTGTTGTTACAGTTATACTTTCATCCTTAGTTAGATAGCTTAGGGTATACTTTTCCTTCTGAAAAGGTTACATGACCAGCTTATATCTGTGTATTCTTTTACAAAGGATAACCTTAAGCCCAGTATTAAATTGATTGTACTGTTCAAATATACTGCCTTTAAGAAGAGAAAAAACTAACCACAGCCCTGTAGATGACATTCAACTACGTATCTTATAAAGCAACTTGTCTCTTTTTATTAATGTTATATGCATTGTTTTGTTAATGTCAAATGTTACATGCTTAGTTTCATGCTTGTAGAAAGGCTAGTAATTCTTGACAACTCTGCCACTTTAATCTCCATCTATCTTCCCTTACCATTTTTTCATAAATGCTGATTTAATTTTTTGCAGTCTTTGAAGCTTTACTACAAAAAAAATTCCCACTGACTGTATCCAACATTCTGTCTGATCCTTCCTCGGTTTGCCTTCAAGCTTGTTTGTCTATATAAAACTTTGTTTTCATCTGCTGGCACTAGTTCTTAAGAAGCATAAATCTCTGCTGATTTATTTGAAATATTCAGAATAATTTATAATGCCCTCACATGTAGACCAGCTATCTGTCTTTGATATATTACCACCTTCTAGCTTGGTTTCCTAAGAAAATGCGGTTTGTGCAATCACTCTGACTGTTAGGTCTCCCTAACAGCTTTTTAATCCGTTGGCCAATTTAATACAAATTTGACAAAGGGAAGTAGAATCTCTGTGACATTATGTTCATCTGAATTTTGTGAATATTGGTGATCTCTGTGAAGAAAAAAGACTCTCTGAGGTACTGAAGAAGAAATGGAGTTAGGAAAGCAGAAAGAACAAAGAAAAGCTGCTACAGAAACACTGGAAATGACGTGGAGACAGCTGCTGTTATTACAAGGAGGAAATCAGGGAATAAAAAGGAAAAATCTGTAAAACCTGACAGTTTATTTCATAGAATCATAGAATCATGTAACCACAGAATGGTTAGGGCTTGAAGGAACACTAAAGAACACCGAGTTTCAATGCCCTGCCATGAGCAGGGACATCTCCCACTAAACCAGATTGCTCCAGGCCCCATCCAACCTGGCCTTGAACACTGTCAGGGATGGGGCAGCCACAGCTTCTTTGGGCAACCTGTACCAGTGTGTCACTGCCCTCACAATAAAGAATTCCTTTCTAGTACCAAATCTAAATATCTTCTCTTTCAGATTAAAGTCATTAACCTTTTCCTTCTCACTACATGTCCTTGTAAAAAATCCATCTCCAGATTTCTCGAAGGCCCTTTTAGGCACTGGAAGGCTGCTGCGATGTCTCCCTGGAGCCTTCTCTTCTCCACGCTGAGCAAACCCAACTCTCTAAGCCTGTTTTCATAAGAGAGGTGCTCCAGCTGTCTGAGCATCTTAATGGTCTGCTTTGGAGTTGCATGGGCAGGTTCACATCCTTCTTGTGTTGTGGACCCCGGAGCTGAACACAGTACTGGAGGTGGGGTCTCATGAGAACAGAGTAGAGGGGGAAAATCACCTCCATTGGTCTGCTGATCACACTCCTTTTGATGCAGTCCAGCACACAGGTTGCTTTCTGGTCTAGAAGCACACACTGCTGGCTGGTTATGATTCTCATAAACCAACACCCCCAAGGCTTCCTCTTCAGGGCTTCTCTCAATCCATTCTCCATCCAGCTTGTATTTGGGCTTGGGATTGTGCTGACCAGGTGCAGGACCTTGCTCTTAGCCATGTTGAACTTCATGTGGTTTGCAGAGGCACACCTATCAAGCATGCCAAGGTCCCTCTGGATGGCATCCTTTCCCTCCAGTGTGTTGACCACACTGCACAGCTTGGTGCCATCAGACTTGCTGAATGTGCACTCAATCCCAATAGGATTTGATGATCCAGTGGGAGAGTTACCACAACATGTTGTTTAAGTGTTGCAGTAGTGCAGAAGAACATGACAACCTACTGGATAATTTTTCTACTTTACCAGCTTCCAGCAAGTGTGCTGTGCAAAAGCCGATAAATACAATAACATATTGTGCAAATAAAGAGATCTTGCTATTACAGTGATGTGTGCTGAGCCTTAGTCCCTCTGCTTAGAAAAAAAATGATGCTTTTATGCATAAAGCCGAGAGGAGGTGGGGGAGAGAGAAGCAGTCTGTGATTGTTGTCTGTGTGTTAGCAAGGCAAAAGACTGAAATTTGCCCTGATTGTACTGTGAAAATAGCTTTCAGGACACTGAAGGTGGAGATGGGACTTGATTTAATGCTCAAGATCCAAGAAATCTCCTGAAGGCAAGAAAGGGTGAACTGTTATTTGCAAGAAAGAATATACATCAAAACAAGCAGCTTCCCTCGCAGTCATGGAGAAGGCTGGTGCACTAGATGATCCACTGCTGCTTTCAGGGACAAGGGAGCCTCAGGGAGCCTTAGCAGAAGCTGGATACGGGTGGAGGTGGGCTGCAGAAAGAGGAGTGAGTGAGACCAATGGACCCACCCTGTCCCCTAAGCAGTCCTTACAAAAGAGGGACAGCAGTTTTAGGAGGTCACCCTAAAACCCATACTGACATATTTGGGTGCCTGGAGTCATGGTTCCTAAGCAGAGAAGAGACAGTGTGCAGTTCCAGCAGAGAAGTGAGCTACTTGTCACTCGAGAAAATACACTCACTCTTCTCAAATCAAGGAGGCACTTAGGTGCTTAATGTCTAGCTTGAGGGATCTCAAGCTGTTATGCACCTAAATGACTCATAAAGGAACAGACTTTTCCCCTCCGGGCACCTTTGAAAGCTCCAGCATCACATCTGGAAATGAGAATAGCTCTTCCAGTTGACACAGTAACAGAGGGGTCTGAATTTATTCTCAGTTCTAGAAGAAATTATTTAAAACCAGATTTCAGAGAAATGCGTTTCAGTTATTTAGTCCAGCAAAATATCGGCTCAGCATCTGGAACTAGTTTTCCAGCTGTCTGGATTAGATGAAAACAGAACAGGGAAATTATCTAGCCTAGCCTGACACAGTGTTTAATCCTGAAAGATTCTGAATGGCTCAGGTGTCAGTTGAGCGAACCCTGGAAACACAACCTGGCTCTGCTTCACAAAATTATAGTTTGGTTTAGACTGGAAAGGACCTTAAAGCTCATCCAGTTCCAGCCCCTGCCACGGGCACAGCGACACCTTCCACTTAGAGGAGGCTGCTCCAAGCCATGTCAAACCTGGCCTTGAGCGCTGCCAGGGATGGGGCAGCCACATCTTCGCTGAGCAACCTGTGGCAGGGCCTCATCACCATCACAGCAAAAAAGTAACTTTGCAAGAGTGATTTCTGCTATTCCCTACCATATTCAGCAAGTAACTGCTTTCAAACTGCAGGCCATTACATTATTATGAATGAAAGAACCTTAATTGCATTAAGGCCTTCCGAAAGCACAGTTACAGCAGAAGCATTGAGGTTTATTTTGACTAAACTGCAGTGCTCCCTCCAGCAAAAGAAATGCTTTAATTTTTAACTTAAATTTGTTCTTTATATTATAAACCAAAGGTATTTACTATAATGTGGAGTAAAAAAAGCAAAGCAGCAACATCACCTAAATCACTGTGACATGAATCAACTCCAAGCCTATGTAAATTGTGGGGTTTTTGTCAAAAAAACCTGTTATTGTCTTATACCCCAGTAGAAGCTGTCATATGCACACATACATATAACAAATTTACAGCAGAAACCAGCACTACTCTCAGCAGTGGGTATGAATGAATCATTAAGGCCAGAGCAGGCATTTTCCTGGTACTGTGAGGAAAAAGCAAGTGCTAACTGTTTCAAAGTGAGCATACCTCCGATTAAAACACCAGTTGGGGAGAAAAATCACAAACACTTTCCTTTTGAGCTTACAAAAATGGCTCTACCTACCCTAATGAGAACAGGATAATGCTGGCTGCACCCGCTGAGCAGCTCTGTGCCTACCGCCACCCTTCAAGCTGGAGAAACTGAACTACAGTCTGGTCCTTTCTCTGTTTTCCCTAGTGCCCACTTGGCTCCCTGTTGTTTTGCATGTTTAAAGAGAGTGCCTTTCTCCTGTTTGTTTTGCTGGAAGGCATAGTCGGGCTTTTCCTTGTCCTCAGGCTGTGAAGCACTCAAAAGATGACTGACCAACTTTTTCCCTGCACATCACACTGATGTTACAGAGTGGCTGCTAATTCCTGAAAATCCTAGTGGCATAACAGCAGTTCCTATGTTTGTGGCTCTGCAAGCAGCTAAGATGGGGCTCACCTTGCTCATCTAATCCTCACTTTCTCTATAGAGAGATCTAAACCAGCACCGCCTGAGCTGAGGCACATTAATCATCCTGCTCTCTGCTTAGGGTGTGTTTTTCCAAGCCACCCCTCCCTCTGACCAGAGCACAGAGCAGAAATCACTTAGTTTGTGCCCAGAGGCATGTACATGAAGCTGAAACACAGTACAAGTCTGAGTAACACTCCCAGGTTTGATCTTTTTGTCCAGAAGATAATCTAAATCAGAGGGAGTGCTCATGAGTAATTTCAGTGACAGTCCCCTCCCAAAGGCATTTGCTAGTCGCGTGTACTTTTTGCTGGCCTTCTGCACCTCTAACTGTTAGAAGCAATTCCCTTCACCTCTTTACCCCTACATCTAATCAGAATGGGAGGCATTTTTAGTTTATTTTTAGGTATTCATCAAATGCCTGTTTCTTCCAATTTCCCTCCTAATATCTACCCAAGAATCTCGGGCTCATCCAGACACAACGCAACACAGATCACACACATTTAAATGATGCCCCTGCCCTACAAATGATTCAGACGTCTTCAGATAAACAGCTGAACAGAGTCATGTTGTAGCTCCTCAGAGGTATTGTCAAACCTGTTTTTCTCAAATACGCACATACACAGAGCTTCACCCCATTTCTCTCATTTTGGTGGCAGGAACTGCAGCTAGCATCCATATGTGACTCTGGCAAGGACCCAGGCCATGCTATTATCACCTGGCAGTTCAACATCCACCTGTTTCATCAGTGTTTATATGTGGTTAAGCCCAAATATTTTTTATTATTCTACACCTAACCACTCTGTGGCTCCATTTCTGCCTGCTTACACCCGTCGCTCCCTTCAAGACATTGACATGACTTAGTTTTGGTGTCAAGCAGATTTTTGCTCCATTCCTGTTACTGAAAAAACAGTTCTGCTGTGCTGTAAGCACATTGTTAATTTTAAGTCTTTAAAGTGAGGGTGGTGAGGCATTGGAACAGGTTGCCCAGAGAAGTTGTTTCCATCCCTGGAAACATTCCAGACCAAGTTAGACGGGGCTTTGAGAAACTTGTTCTAGTGGAAAGTGTGCTTGCATACGGCAGGGAGGTTGGAGATAGAGCATCCTACAAACCCAAACTGTTCTGTGATTCTGTGGTTCTATGATCTTTACCTTTTATGAGTCAGGGTAACTTTACCACCACTTTAACACACTGACAGTGTTACTATGGATTTGCAGAAAAACAGAATCTAGTCCTCAGAATCAAGTTCTCTTTCTCCAAAGAGGAGAGGGTTTTGCTTCTTTAAATGTTAATTGCTTCTCCATCATTTATGGTTATAAATAATATGTTAATACAATTTATCAATCTTAATTAATCCTATTATCTTAGCTATCATCACTGTATAAGCTTTCTTTTAGGCCAAGTGCAAGTTCCTGCACCTGGGTTGATGCAAATACAGGCTGGGTGAAGAACAGATTGAGAGCAGCCCTGAGAAGAAGGACTTGGGGCTATTAGTCAATAAGAAACACAACTCAAACCAGCAGTACCCACTTGCAGCCCAGAAAGCCAACCATATGCTGGGCTGAATCAAAAGAAGTGCGACCAGCGAGTGGAGAGAGGTGATTTTCCCCCTCTACTCCACTCTGGTGAGACCCCGTCTACAGTACTGCATCCAGCTCTGGGGTCCCCAATGCAAGAAGGATGTGGACCTGCCCATGCAACTCCAAAGCAGACCATTAGGATGCTCAGACAGCTGGAGCACCTTTCCTATGAAGACAGATTGGGAAAGTTGGGTTTGTTCAGCGTGGAGAAGAGAAGGCTCCAAGGAGATATTGCAGCAGCCTTCCAGGACTTAAAGGGGCCTTCAAGAAATCTGGAGAGGAATTTTTTACAAGGACATGTAGTGATAAGGAAAGGGGTAACGGCTTTAATCTGAAAGAGAAGATATTTAGATTAGGCATTAGGAAGAAATTCTTTAATGTGAGGGTGGCAAGACAGTGGCATAGATTGCCCCATCCCTGGTAGTATTTAAGGCCATAATCATACTATGATTATGTGATTTTATGAAGCTGAATCACAGCTGAATCACACTCTTGCAACCGTTATTCAGACTGAGTAGATCCAAGATTATTTCAGTCTCAAGACCACAACAAACATGGGCAGAGACACCATTGCAGGCTGAATGAAGGTATTTTGAGTAACAAAATACTTGAGGAAAGTCAAATGAACGCTGGAAAATAGCCTCAAAAATCAACCCAGATTCTGGGAGACAGAAGTTACTCTGCCAAAAGCTATAATAACGTTTTGCATAATATTGCTTAATCCTTTTGGAGAGTTAAAAAAAAAAAAAACCACACACACACACAAAATATCAAGCATATAAAACATCATCTGTTACTTTTGGTGTTACCTTGGGTCACAGTGCCTCAGGACAATCTGATAGGTGAGCATACAAGCCACAGCACATGGGTTGGCGTCAGTTGGATTAGAAACCAAGAATCATGACTTTGAAGAAGCCATTTGTGCTCCTTACTTGCAACTAGTGTGATGTAATCTACCCAATAATGACAGGTTGGTCTCTGCATTGCATAGAATCAACATTTTAAAAAGTGTTTAAATCACCCATATTCTGAATTCCCAGTATGATTCAATGAATGAATTAGGAACCCTAGAGATGGACGCATATGACAGAATAATCTTTCTCAGATCGTACAGTGTTTTAAACTAGCAGCTAGAGGAAATGACTGATTGTGGGCAAATCAAATAAGTAGGAAGGCGTTAGACCAATCTGAAAATTTATATGAAAAATATCTTTTTTGCTAAGCACATATTGCAAAATATAAAGAAAAATTTGTCTGCAAAAGAAATTCCTAGGGGTCATAGAGCTTTTAGCTATAAAAAAGTAACACCCATTAGAAGTCTATAGTGTCCACATACAGTAAAAACGTTTCAGACAGTTCTATTTAAAGATAGTCCTGGCGCAAAGGTCAGTAAAGTCCACACCATGTATACCTGTAGGATGAGGTGCTTGCCAATAATTGTCATTCTCTGTGGTTTTGTTCATAAGTAGTGCAGGGTTATAACCCTGATTCTCCTCCCTGTTTTATCTCATCTCCTGACAGGGAGGCTGAGGTTCTTCTGCCTGGATTTTGTTGTCTGCATAGATAGGGGGAGAAACATTTAATCCTTTTGGGGTTTTATAGACAGGAAATTGATTCAGAGTGGTAATAATGTAGTAGGGAGTGTACTAGTCTAGTTCACTAGATGGCAATAAGGAGTAGGTAGAATTAAACAGCATTTCTGCAAAGACAAGAGAACAGATAAAATTTTAAAGGAAAAAAAAATGTTTGCTGTGTTGTGTCTTGACTTAGTTTAAAAATAGGACTTTTTCTGAGAGATGGCAGCTGGAGCTGGTGCAGTTCCGTGAGCCCTTCCCAGGTGGCATAGCACTTCTACACCAGAGTGGCTGACTCAATTGATATGACCCCATTTGGGTATAAAGCCACAAATCAGCCTGTGTTTGATGACTACTGCAGAAGACCTTCAGAATTTGTGGCTGCAATGCCCTGGGACTAATACTGATGAGCTTATTACCTACAGGTAAATCAGAAGAGGCCAGCTGGGCAACAGTGCTTTAGCAAAAAATCACTACCCCACCAAGGTTTAAGGCTCTGAAAATGCTCTGCCTTCTCTTTCATGTCTCTTCAATGTTAATGGTCTCAAATGTATTTTGGTGAGTATGTTTTCATTAATACAAAAATTATTCTACAAGAAAATCCCAAATGCTTTCCAAAATCTAAAGCAAGCTTCCACTACATCATACCAGGAATACTGAAGTATTAGTCAAAATTATCCGCACTTTTCTGAGTTGCAAAAGCAGAGCAAATTTACTAAGAATTTATTTTACTTTGCAATTTACTAACACATCTCTTTCTTTTGTGTTAGCTTTCCACTGAAATACGCAATTAATTTCATTGAATTACTCCTGTTCTGAAGCACCATCAGCATAAACTCATACAGAATGCTGTTTCCAGGCCAAATCACAAGGTAATCACAACCCTTACAAAACAGTATTAATTCTATGTATGACATATTGGTTTTATGAAACACTCAAATTCTAGATTCTGTTGCCCTCTATAGGGTCTTACTCTCCGAGCAGACTTTTAGCAAAACAGCACTTTAATCAGATTTACAACCAGAGCCTGTGCCTACAGCACAGAGCAGCCTGTGCCTGTCTTCAGCTTCAACTGACTCTTTTCGTAGACAATTTTTCAGGAAGTCAGCTGTAGTTTTCTTGACAGAGGACTGCAGATGCTGGTCCAGAAATTCTTAGGAGTCCAAGAGTTTTTAACTAGCCATAGAAGAGAGGAATAATGCCCTATCAAGGATCCATTACAGTTTGGATTCTGCTTTCATGTGCTCTGCCAAAAAAACCCTCTGATTTCATCTTAAGAGATGTTAAGGAGACACAGATGTCAATGTACTTCCCAGATTCATAAACAAAGGATTACAGATAATTCCATTTCAATCCAATAATTGAAAACAATAGAAGCAGAAATGAGTCTTGAATTTATCTCCTTGGTCATTTTGACTGCGGCACAGTGAGTGATCACAGGAGGTGGCTCAAATTTTTCCATGCAGCGTGAAATTTGGTTTCACTTCACACAAAGATAAGTTACATAATTTGTGCAAACAAGGAGAAACAATTTTGATCTCAGATAGCATTTAAACTGTGTCAGAAAAGAATTTGAGTCAGGACTGAAGAAACCAGCAGCCCACATTAACAATTCACCTGGAAAATTTGTCTGTTTCCAGAGTTGCCTGTCCTAGATTACAGAGCCAGCACATGTCTTTCACCATGCGCAGCAAGTTTTCTTAGACATTCACTGAGGCTTAACATCGATTTCTAAGGACAGGAGGCATCAGATATGTCTTCCAATATTAGTTTCCAAGTCATTTAAGGCAACACTATAAAGAAACTATTTCCTTTGATGGAAGCACATCAATGTCATGAAAACTAATGGAAATTACATGCCTGTAATAACGACAGAATAAATAGCCTGTTTCAAGTGCCATATGCCATAGCTGAAATGTGTCCTTATTCCTTCTAAGTCTAAAGGAAGCACTTGACTTTAAAGAACTGTAATTTCAATCAAAACAGATTGATTTTAATATGAATTTTAAAACCCAAAACACAGAAATCTTTTCAACTAGGAGAATATTACAGGCATGAATTCCAAATCTTCCCAATAAGAGCTCATAAGAAAAGTAAATATGTGAAAGCACTGAAAGCTTCATTAATTGAAACTATTTACTTAACCCAAAGAGCATCTGTTACTTCAGATAATTCATATGAGCTTCTCCACAGTGTATATTCAAAACACATTACTGCTTGGCTATTCAGTGATCTTTTCTCAGGTTCAGCTGCAGCAGGAGCAAGCAGCCATGCTCATACACCTGAGGGGGCTGTATGACATATCTTGCTCAGATAGTTCTGCTGTTGTGTTATTTGCTGCTATTTTTTCTACAGCCTTTCAATAAAACAGTTCACAATGAGTTCCCCATCTCGAAATCCTTCTGGGAGAGCTGGGGAAGACACAAAGACTGCTTGGCCGTTATCTGGCAGTATGGCTTTAAACTCTAAAAATGACCTTTTGAGACAATAGAACAAAAAAAGCAAAAAAGGCCAAAATCTGCTTTCAGTTGTACAGTGCTATGTGTAAACTTCCCTGCCATTTAATGGTATGAGCTGAATCATATCACTTAAGTCCTGATATGTGGGATTTTTATTGGGGGAAGAGGCAGCTCAGGCAAAGCAGGAGATGTAATTGATGTAAAGGAGTAGTGTTATACAAATCATGCATCATGGCTTCAAAACTATTGCATTAGTTTCTTTAAGAGCCTTGGCACAAATCTCAGTGGAAAATGGTATTGAGGGAAACTTCTGTGTACAAAAATACAACATATCAGACTTCTTCAGTGCAAGGAAGTGAGGACTGGAAGTCTTGTTTTTATTAAAGCTACAAACAAAATAACACAGAGGTTAACAAACTGCTGGCTCATTAGGTCGTAAAACATGATATGGTGCTCTCTGAATGGACTGAAGGATGATTGTTTTCAAAGTGAAAGATTGTGGTGTTTCAGGTTTTGCATTTCTAGAGCTAGGCAGGTCAATCCAAGTGAGCAGCAGTGGAGCTCTCTACTAATAGCAATAGTGGATTTCCAGACAAGCCTTTTTCTCTAATCAAACTTATTAGTATTTTAACAGGGATAAATAGGAAAAACTCTTGCTGCATATGCTTCCTTCACTGACCTCTTCAGTGAAGTTTCTACTTTTGCAATATATATTTTCAGGAGTTCTAAGAAAGTTTTACAGAGTGCCAAAACTTGAGCTAAATCTCACAAGCTGAATAAATGCTAATTATGCAGACACAGCAGTAAAAAACTGTATGTTAAGAAGTTATGAGAATTTAGCATAGGCATGAAGTTAAACATTTCATACAATATCTTTAGAAGATTAATTCTTTTCCCTGGTGAACCACTGACTGATTTGCCACTGATATTCATCTTGAATAAAATGCTAAAACAAAAGCCCTATCTTCTAGTGTTTTCTTTTACACAGACTTGCATATACATGTCACTAGTTAATCAAAATATAATCTTGATTTTGAACTGCAAAAGGTTTTTTATAAACTTCAGTGTTAGGGTAATTTAGACAGCACCACTTCAGTAATTTCTAGAGAAAGCTATATAGGTATAGCTCATTGAAAATACTACTCTCAAAAGCAAGACGTGTCTAGGTAGGCAAATATAAGCCGTCAATAAATAACAGAAATCAGAAACAAGAGGTGCAATTTCCATGTTAGCCTGACGTTTTATTTTTAGGTGGTCTTTCTTCTCTATTTTTACTGGACTTTTTTCCTCCTTGCGTTAGCACTACAAAAGCTTAGGACGTTTTTATTCCTACAATTTTACCCTTTGGCCACCCAATAAAGCCTTATTTTAATTCTTCAATCTCACAACTTCCTTAATTAAGTTCTGAGTATTTAAAATAGTCATAAATATTTCGGGGGGGGGAGGGGGGTATTTGCTTTAATTACTGTTCTATAATGAATATTTAATGTATATGGTCATTGTAGAGTCAGAAACAAAAACTATAATCCCACAGAAAATGATGCATAAAATTGGAAATTGTAGGAAGCTTCCCGCAAAAGCAGAGATGGAAATAAAGGTTTGCAAGGAAGTCAGTGAGTTACATTCTACTTCAAAAATTATAGGTTACTACTTCTAAATTACTCACAGGACTGTGATGTACCTATAAAGCACTTAGTCTCCATGTTAATTTTGACACATCAAGGAGTGTAATGGAATAACTTCAGGCTTGCTGTAAAGCCAACTTTTTTCCTCTGTAGTCAGATGAAACAGATGTCAACAGAAGAGGACTAATGATTTCTTTTTCCACAAGTACAGTCTTCAGTGACCTTTAGTACCCAATATTCTGTCCTCTTCTGGTACTCCTCCTGCCTCCCCAATCACTCCTGTGGTATGTTATTCAGAGGCTCCTTTTCATCTCCTTTCAGCTTTCTGTGTCTCTGCCACACTTCTCTCACCTGCACTCATCTCAGAAATGCTCTTATCTCAAGGACAGACAGCTCACAGAGCTACCTGTCTGCTCCTCACCCATTTGCCTTCAGCACAGACTGAAGTCCTGGTCTGCCTCTCTGACACTGTATCTATACCTGGCTGCCAGTTTGAACAGTATGTGACTGAGGGACAGCCTTTAATATCTTTCCAGTCTGTCTTGATGCTTCAGGACAAAGCTGTAGCACTGCATGTCATCAGGTCCATAAACTGCGCTGTCCTTGACTCAGAACTCCCTCCATGTCACTTCCATTTCCCACATATCCATAAACCTTGCATTTATATCTGCATATGCCTTTTCTCTCCACCCTTACATGCACAGCTGGTACAACTGGATAGCTGATACCAATTGCCTATCCAGTACTGCAGCAACCTTTTCTTTGACCTTCACAGGTGCATCTTTGCTTTGCTCATGTCTACTCTGAAAGCTGCTGCACTGGTCAGTTGCCTTAGCTGTGCCTTTTCTGTCTTTGCATCTCTCCATTATTCCTTCTTTTTTGTCACATGAACTGTGTTTCTTCTTTGTGTTCAAGTTCCTTTTTGGTTAGTTAACCCCCCAGCCATATCCTGTAGGATATCACAAGGCCAGCTCCCTCCTCATTTCTACTCAAGGGCCAAAAATCTCAGCTGCTACCTGCCACTTGCTGTTTTCAGGAGCCCTTTGGGCTTTCTCCATCACTGCAGCACATATTTAGGAGAAACTTTTATAAATAGATGCTCAAATTAACTCATTAATCTTCTTCAATGCCCCCTTTCCCATTATTTCCACACAAAACCCCTTTGATGATAGGCGATTTATCATGCTGCCTAACTGTTTCATTGCTTCCTTGTATATCCACAACTATCTGGTCTCCATCTGTTACCTCGTTCACTATTTCAACCACAAGCTTTGGAGGTGCAATGGAATCAGAATTGCCCCCTTTGCACAAGAACAAAACAAGTTCTTTGTCCTGAATTGTTGGTTGTTCAAAACCACTGCAAAAACACAATAAACAGAAGTGGCACATAAAAAACATGTAAAGCTGAATGCACGATCTAGGTAAGAAATAGTCCCTCTTCTGACACTAGAGCTGTCCATGGGGCCATCTCTATATACTCTCTATACCCTCTATACCCCAGTCTGGTAGGTTATAGCATCTGGCCATATAGCAAATGCTATAAAGCCACTGGGGCTTTACAGTGTTTTCAGTCTGTCCATAATCCAGCTGGAGAAATGGATGCCATAAAACAACTCTGTCACTCTCATTCCTTTATAAGCAGTTTTACAGTACCAATAGAAATGAAACTACTAGCTCAGAAACCATAACACTGAAGATTGTGAAACAGTCTAAACCCTGATGAGAAGATGTGCTGAACTGTGGCAGGGTAAAATTATGAAAGCAGCTTGTCTTTCTTTTAATTTTGCCTTGTCAGTTTGAAGCACTGTAGAAACACCTGCCTTCAGGAAGCACTGAGCACTGACTGCTGAAAGGCAGGCCTTGGTAAGATTTGCCTTTTGCCAGACAGGGTCCTGGCTTAGCATAAATGATGTGCACGTTCCTCACTTTGCTATTCTGTCAACTCCTTCTGCCTCTGGGGGTGAGACCTCAGGATGCCGAGCTCAGTAATCCCTGCACTACACAGCTTCATGCCCAAAGCTACGTGCACCCAGCAAAATAAAGCTGCAAATGCAACATGTACTACTTTGCTGCACCAGCTTGATCTCACTGGTGTATGTAAAACCCATGGTGAAGGAAAAAAGGAAAAATGCTTTGTCCCAGGTAAGCAATATAGATTAAACACGTTTCCACATGTGCTATCTGGGCAAATTGGCAGAGGCTGAGTAGGACATTCAGTTTGATGGGAAGCCACACCAAGAAGAAGAAAGGAACATCAGGCCAAGCAATATCAGTCATATGTGGGACAAGTTTTTGTTTAGCGACTGCTGAGAGGCAGTGATTTTCCCAAAAGGAGAGCCACCAGCTGTTGAAAGTAACGGCAAAGCTCATTCCTTCCAATAAGTCAAGGTTGCATCTGTGGGGTGCCTTATAACACACGGGTATTTCAAAGACTAGGGTTCTGTTCAGTTCAGTTACCTGCTTAGTTGTTGATGCCTGTGGGTTTATGTGTGATAGATAAATCTGCCATCCATCTAAACATTCAAAAAATAGTATAAGATAGTGAAAAAAAACATCAGTTCTCATAGCCAGAGGCATAAGTGCATTATCTACAGAGGTCAAGAGAAGTGTGTCCCTCCTACACAGTGCAGGAGAGCGGAACAGTCAAGATCACTTGCATACAAAAGGCAAGACAGGATGAGGGATCTTGACTGTCCAGAAACAGCACATGTGGTATCCTCAATTCAGAAAGGTGAACACTCGATTGCCCCAACATCAGTGATCCCAACCATAAGCTAGTATTAAAGTTCTGATGTGTTCCAAAAATATTAAAGTAAGGAACTTACTCAGGAACTTGACCATTTAGAATTGTGTCTGTGGAATGAAAGAGAAAAAGATCACAAAGAATATATATTTTTAAATTAAATGGGCTGTAAAGGATCTGAAATTTGTGAAGACCGATATCCCAGTTTGATAAAGATGAAAATATTGCTGGTGAGGGTTTATCTACATTAAATGTTTTAAAAAGAGCATAGAAAAATAGTCAATTGTCAGATTTTTCTTTTTTTAAAGTAATGGAAGTGAAAAATTAACTGAGAATATTCCCTGCAAAAGCACTGCATAAGACTGCTTTATGTCATAAATTCTTTGTTCTCCTCTATAGCGAGGTACGGTCAGTTTCATCACTTTCCACAATATAAACACAAATCTAAAGCTCAGGTAATAATAATTTGTGTCTGACTTGCATTTGCTTTACCTACTTAGCAATTCTTCATAACACATAATCAAGAGCAATTATCTACGTATAGATCAAATTTAGCATGCTTTCTATATAGCATATAAATGGGGACTTCTATGCACATCAATCTCTTTCTATTACCATGTTGTGATTACACTTCACAGGGCTGTAAAGCTATTTTCTTACCCACTATACAACTGCATTTGAGGACATAAATCGTGGCAAAGCTTCTCACTTGTAAGCTGACCAGCAGGCAAACTGATGAATTTTATTGTTTTCTCCTTAAGTCTGTCCATTTATAGTAACTAGTTTTCCCACAGTGATGCTGGAGGTTTTGTGCTTAAGCAGCCAGAGTTATTCATGGCACCCAGTAAATGCATGAACCACTTTCATGTGTAAGGTTGTTCCTGAAGAATTCCTGTTAGGAGTACAGTCAGGATGCATAAGTGCATCTAGTAGTTGATAGCATATCAACATCTGCAAGTCTATTGAACTTAACCATGTACCCACAGAAATTAGGAGGAATTTGTGCTTAGCCTTTCTGGGAGCAGCTTCTTGGTCCAAGTTACTCTTTTACACATTTGCAGTTGCAATGATGAGTTCTCCCCAGCGCTGTTCTTCTACTTCCTAATCCAAAACCAGTTAACTCAGTCTCTTAAAGTTGTTTCTAGCAGCTCATTCTGTGATACGTTCTGGGTAGGTTTGGCAGAATGGGCAGATTTAATATAATGTATCCACTGCCATGCTAATACAGGGGTGAATGTTCAAGCTCATGTGATCCTGTCACACATACCACCTCCACCTGCTGTCCCACATCCCAGGCCTGACTCAGGCTTGGAGTGAGTTATGTGCTCTGCACTTTTTGGTGGGGAAGGTTAAAACCTCGACCCCCATGCCTACAAGGATCCCAGGCTGGCTTACATCTACCAGCAGCTCACCGTGTCATGACAGCACCTTCCTGTCCCCTGCTTTCTACCCTATACCCCTGCAAGTGCCCAAGCCACAGGAGCCTGAAAATCCTGTCTGGGAATGCGCAAAATAGTGCAGCAGAGTTAATGAGCCTGGATTTGACCCTGATGGGAAAGTAGTGGGGTTGTAACTGAAGTGACCCATAAGTGGAGAGCTCAATTTAAAATGGCTTAAATTCAGTGGCACAGTTAAGCTTTGCTCAGGTTTAGACATATTTACTTTGCTACACTCAAATCGCTTTCATGAGCAAAAAGGAAACACTAAGACAAAAATTTATTGTTCACGTAATTTAAATCTTACCAGCTGAATAGCTGACACAAAGGATTATTAATCTAGATTTAATTATCACAGAAAAAGAAAAAAAGAAGCTTTGATGTGCCACTCACCTGCTGTGCTTCCTTGATTATCATTCCATCACTTCACCCTACACATGCAGGCTGTTTCCACTCTGTCCCTACTTGCAACGCATTTGCTATCCCTCCATACCTGTACGCTTTTATATGCTATCATCATTCTTCTGATATAAATATGCTGTTCTACACAGAATATTACTTGTTAATAGCTATATAAAAATTATTATTACATCACATGATTATAAGAAAAAGTAAAAAATAGGCAATTACCACCTGACCATTGGAAAAAAAGTGCAGCTACAGCTAAACAAGCTCAAGCAAAGCTCCAGACAGCCAAGTTCACCTTGCAGGGCTATTTTGAAGCCCGCTGCCTCTTTACTAGTGATAGAAATGCCATGTTTACCAAGCTATAAGGCCACAACTAGGCAATCCTGCTGAGGTGATTTCTCTCAAGATGCATCCACACACAATGTTCCTCAGCCAGAGAGAATGGAATCAGTTTAAGCAGCCAAAGTCTGCAGGATTATACTCTTTTCTGCACAGTTGTGTTGTGTCCTGTGACATACCAGCGATGAAATCCCAGCCTCTTCCTCATCTGTTTTCAATTGCTCCACATTGGGCTGCCAAACAGACCAGAGCTCAGCAGATTTGTAAAAAAATCATAAATGAACTCCCCAAAGGAAAACAAAAATGTTCATGCCCCCAAATTAGAGCTGCCATTTTCTTTTGTTGTTCTCTATAATTTCTTCTGTACCTCATTTAAAACCGTTTAGTAGTCAGTTTTTTAGCTGTTGTTTTCTACCTTGAAATTGATACTAACCCACCTGGGAGTTGCTTTGAATCTCCTTCCCTCCTGCTCAAGGGTATCAGCTCTGTCCCCAACAGAGCAAATTAAGATAATAGTTACAGATTTGGATGCCTTGAACTAGTATGAACTGCCCCAGTCTACTACACATTTTTTCTTCACTTTTCTCAAAGGTATGCTTGCCCTGGAATTGCTTTTAATAAATCTATCCAACAAACTCATGTTCTGAAGAACAAAGAAACATGTAAACAAGACCTTTTTCATGGGAGTTTGGGAGTTTGGGGGGGTTCCTTCCAAAAATTGGGTGGGAGGGAATAAATTTTTTTTTTCCAAAAGCTACGCCAAGAGACGCATCCTCCCCAGCCCCAGCTCTCTCATAATGCAGTACATTGTAAAAACTGTTTCTAACAAAACTTTCTTGTTCTTACCTATTAATTTTCTATTGATGCAGTTCAAACATTACTAAAATTAACTGGTTTACTTTGGAGATACCTTCTGTGATGGCAGCGCTCAACCGCCTCAACCAAACTAGATTTAGATTAGATATTAGGAAGAAATTCTTCCCTATGAGGCTGGTGAGGCGCTGACACAGGTTGCCCAAATTGTGGCTGCCCCATCTCTTGCAGTGTTCAAGGCCAGACTGGACAGGGCTTGGAGCAACCTGGTCTAGTGGAAGGTGTCTTTGCCCATGGCAGGGGATTGGAAGACAGTAATCTTTACAGTTCCTTCCAATGCAAACCATTCTATGATTCTATGAAACTAAAAAGTTTGGTCACACATTCTAGAAGCTGTAAGAGCTGAGCTGTAGCTGGGACAAGAACTCCTCCAGAAAATGCACAAAGGAGCAGAGAGACCCAGCTGGCATCAACGCATATCAGCTTGGAATACCAATCATGCTATGAGGGTGTTTTTACCATGAATAGAGGGTGGTTTTTCCAAGACTCATTTCTCAAGGGACAAAGAAAGTGATGGGTACAAGGAGTCTCAGGAATACCTTTCCATTTTATGTGATTTGACTGTTTGCCAACCACTTTATTCTATGAATGACAGCCTAAGTGAGCCTTCTCTGAGCTCTCCCTGCTAAGCAGCATAGGTTCCATAGTGATGATCTCCCTTTAAGCTTGATGTCCCTCAAGATTTCTCCTCAAGGCAAAGAGACTTCTTGCTAATCTTTGGATTAGTCCAATTTGAGTTCTCTCTAATTTGCAACTGAACTGCATGCCAGGTGACTCCCCTTGAGCAGGGACACCACTCAAGTTTTGAGATTCCTTATCTCAGACTGAGATCCTTCCTTACCCAAGATAGGAGACAGCACTTACTCACAACAGATCCTTGCTAAGTGACTAATAGCATGCTAATTAATATTAATGAAATCCAGGTAGTAAATTCCTTCCTTGAGACACTCAAGAGACACCTGAACACAATCCTCAGCAACATTCTCTAGGTCACCCTGCTTGATCAGGGAGACTGAACAAGATGACCCTCAGTGTTCCCTTCCAGCCTCAACCTTTTGTGAATTCAGGATTCTGTGATTTGCATGATGGAACAGAGGGTTCATTAGAGACATCATCCAGATAAGAGTGAGATAACATTACAATGATAACAAGTCACTGCGAAAGTATTTACTTTTGTCTTGCTGGGGAATCTGACAGATTCTGTTGCTGAGGCAGACTGAAGCTGCTATCGATTACTAAAGCATAGTCCTAGATACGGTTTAGGGTATGTTGGTTTATAGCTTTCACTGATTCCTTTCCAATGCATGGTTTTATTCTCTATTTATACAAAAAACTCCAGCTTTATTATCTATCTCCGTCTTCACATATCTTGAGAAGAGCTTTCAATTTCCAGACCAAGTTCTTCAGCAGTGGCTGTGAGGCTTTTATTATCTTTATACGTTTTCATTAATTTTTGCCACTTTATTTATGATACCCCAGTGCTGTGCTGCCTCAGAGGTTAACAGTTTACTACTACTGTAGTCAGTGAAATAGAATATTATGCTTAGAATACAAACCTTCCTCCCAGGAGCCTCACTTTGAAATAAGTCTTTCACTCTGAATAGATTTCCCTTATGAAGCCAGACATGCATAGCATTACTTTAGTCATTTTCTGAAAACTTAGATAACCTGTCTTAATAAATAGTGAAATGGTTCAACAATGCTCCTTATTTTCAAAAAGCCAATGGCTACTGAATTTGTTACATAGTGCATTATGAAAACAAAATCTGTTTAAAAAATCATGTTTACCTAACATTTTAGGAAGCAGTCTCATTATTTGTATTGTAGGATTTTCTTTAACTTACTCTTCTTAGTCATACCCATCTAATCTTCTGCTCAGCTGCCCATATCATGTCAACAGGTTCTCAGTACAGTATATGTCAAGGCAGTGGGTACACCTCCCAACTGACTGAGAACAGAAAGAGCAGTTAATATTTTATAAAACTCCCAATAAAGAAAAAAATGTATATCACAATTATTGGAAGAAACAATGTACCAAATGAAAAGTACCATTTCCTGAAGAAAAAAGAATAAAAAGAAGAATCTTTGAATAACAAATATTTTCATGATCTGTTCATGAACAAGCTGGGAACATTTCATTTGTCTGATGGATAAATTATTCATTGTGAAATATTTCCTCAGCACCATCTGTGACTGTAAAGTTCTAAGAGCATTGTACTGTCATTACTTTGAGGACTTAAAGTTATTATTTAAAGCCTGTCTGCATGTGAATACCCTACAGTAGAGGCTACAGCAAATGTTATAGTAAATATAAACAAATCACTCAAATAACTCAATGTATGAATAAGATAAGAAAGGTAATCATAACAAAAACATGATTAAACAGTCATCTTTTGGTGTCTAGGTGCTGAAAATCACTAGTGACTGAAGCTGAAGATGGATGAGAGGGCCCACCTCACCCTCCTACTGACACATTCAGACTCCTGCCTGCCCTTCCCCTTCTCCTTCACCAGCTCTCCCACAAGACATGTAAACCCTGCTGCTCATGCTCTCTCCACTTCTAGTCCTCCCTCTTTCTTCTTCCATGACATGCTTTCTTCTGTTTCTCCTCCGTGAGATCCTCTTCAGTGCACATGCTTTTGTTCTTGGCAAAATCAGGCCAAAGCTGTCACCATTTTAACAACATGCTCACTTGAGCCGGGGGTTACTGCTGCTGCTGTTCATCCCTTTGTTGACTTTTGTTCTCCCAAGGCACAACAAAAGAGGCTTAGGTGTCACTTGGGGAAAAGACAGGCAATGAGCTCATAAACATGTCCATAAACAGTCATCTGCCCAACAGCATGCAGACCAGCGCAAGGGGAACATTTCAGAGGAACATCCCATGCTGGGCTGGGGAAGACAAAGAATAACATTATTCCTTTTCCAGCTTGCTGGAAATAGCTGTCCTCGTTCACAGTGTTTTGTTTGCCTTAGCACATCAGGCACTTTTGTCTCCTGCTCCAAGTGCGCTAATATGCAGCATGGTTGCGAGTATTTGAAGGTTACTCTAAAAACGTTCTTTGCAATGTGTGTGTGTATATGCATGCACGCAAACAAGAAAAATGCAGCATTTGCATTCAAAAGGGCCAGGCTCCCAGAAAAGAAGTGCGGCACTATTGTGAGTCAATTCCACAGAAGAAGTTGGCATTGTTCATTTTCGGCACTGATAATTTTCCTTCTGTCAGAATGCATCAAACACAAGCTAAGGTCTGCATAATGCACACTATAAGTCCAGAGTAAAAAAAAAATCCAGTGAGTGCTTTCAGAGAGGGTGTTGGACAGCATAGAACTTTTATGCGCTCCCTGTGCCTATAGTTCCAAAATATCTACTGTACAACTAACATTATTCCCCAACACATCTGCCGGAACATATTTCAGAAAAGTAGTGCTTTGTTCCCCCATTCCCTCAGAAATGACTGGAGGCAGGATGTCTGAGAAAAACGAAGGTTTGCAGATGCTTTAAGACCTACTGTTGCCCTGCTGTTTCCAAATGTTGCAGATGGCAGAGCTGCTGTTACAGAAGTTGCGCAGCACACACTGAGGTTCAAATCCAGCCACCCAGGGCAGTCCTGGCTCCTCAAGTGAATTCAGATACTTTAGACTGAGACCCATTTCAGCTAGGCTCTAATTCAGTCCAGGGGTTAGCTGCAGTCCAAGCCAGAAGTACATCACATAGTAAGACACAGTCTTGTTTGCAGCTCTGGGTAAGAGTGAGGTCCCATTAGAAGAGATCAGGATACCTGAGACAAGCCTGATACGCTGCTGGCAGTAAGGATTTCTTTTCTTCAGTATTCAGTTTGTGATCTTAATTCATGGACTGATACACCAGCTCTCACCATTATCCCCTCTTTTCAATATGTGCAGTCACAGAAAACCCATATTCCTCACTGCTTATCTGGTTCAATATGGGAAAAAGATTAATAGCTCAGCTCCCACCACTCCCTCCCCCCAGTACTTGACCTCACAGTTAATCTGGAGAAAATACAGCTTAACAAGCCCCTGGCTGTGTGAATACACCTGACAGAAGTCTGTGAGAATTTTAACTTCCCTGTATATATGAACCTGGAATTGTTACATAATGCCTAAATATTCTGCCGTCTAAAATCTGATCTTTCTTTACTCCCTGGAATCCACTTTATTTTTATCTTTTTTTTTTATTAAGAGAATGCTCCTATAAAAACTTACTTTTGCTGAGGCTAACCTGAGGGAATAATCTTTTATTATTCCCTGCAATAATCTTCCCTGCCTGCAATAATCTTTTGTGTATGTACACATTTTTATAACAAAAATATGTCCTCCGCCTGCAACACTGTCTGTGCAACAATCTTAGCAACTTTATACTAGTACAAAGTAGTACTTTAACTGAAATCTAGGTAAAGATTAAATAAAAAAGTATTTTACTACATGAAAAAAAAAAAAAATGTCTTGCCTTTCATGTGAGGTCCTGCACCCAATACTAAAAGGTAAGAACAATCATGGAACTAAAAAATCCTGAAGTTTAGCCCCCAAGCAAGTTTGTGAAGGCACTAGAATACTTCTGTCATCCTTGCTGTCAGATTTTTTTGCTTTAAGCAGACTCAGTTTTCCACTAGGAAAGGATATGAAGTGGTTGGAAAGAAACAAATATTTTTGTGAAGAAATAAATAGAAAAACAAAAGTACCAACAGCGAATGTCTGGAGAATGGACTGAGAACAACCCTGGGGAGAAGGACTTGAGGGTGTTGGTGAACGAATACCTCAACATGAGCCAGCAATGTGCACTTGCAGCCCAGAAACTAAATGCGTGCTGCGCTGCCTCAAAAGAGTCACGAGCAGGACAAGGGAGGTGATTCTCCCCCTCTACTCTGCTCTTGTGAGATCCCACCTACGGTACTGCATCCAGCTCCTGTGCCCACAACACAAGAGGGACGTCAATGTGCTCATGTAAGTCCAGAGGCCCTGAAGATGCTCAAAGGGCTGGAGAACCTTTGCTATGGAGACAGGCTGAGAAAGCCGGGTTTGTCCAGCCTGGAGAAGAGAAGGCTCCAGGGAGATCTTAGAGCAGCTTCCAGTGCCTAAAGGGGTCAACAAGAAAACTGGAGGGAGGGACTTTTTTCCAAGAGAGTGTAGGGATGGGAGAGTGTTGTCCAGAGAAGCTGTGGCTGCCCTATCCCTGAAGGTGTTCAATGCCACATTAGATGGGGCTTTCAGTAACCTGGTCTAGACGATTTTTAAGGTTCCTTCCAGCCCAAGCCATTCTATGATTCTATGAAATTTATACCTGAGTATGATATTTGGATTTTTCTTAGCAAGAACTGAAATGAAGTACTCCAATTAATATTATATGGACATTTACCAATGTGTAGATTCATGGACTACTTATGAGCAAGATATTTATCTAAACATAATTTATGTAAATATAATTCATTAAAAGGCCAAGCATAACAAGTCAGACCTGCCACAGCACATGGAGTATTTGACCAAATTCTGTGTATTAGAACTCATGTCACTCTCTAAAAAGATTTTACATTAAAATTAAGTGTTCATCACTAGTTATTTAGCATTCTTAGTAGAAGTGCATAAGAGATACCAGTTTATGATATACACACTGCTTATGCACATGCTTCAATTAGAAGAAAATAACACTTTCCTAGCTTCATCATTATAAATATAAAGTAAGGTGGGCATTTTTCTCCCAAAATATCAGCATGAGACATTGTTCAAAAGGTGACAGGTTGTTTCATCTGGAAATGTCTATGCTATCCTTTGAGTGTAAGAATAAATGTCTGTGAGGCAAAAAAACCCAGCCTTTTCACATTCTTATATTTCTTTAGGAGTTTAAGAACTACATACAGTCTTTAATATATTTTCTTTGCCCCGGCTCAGCTGCACTGCTGTCTCGCAGACCCTAACCTAGTCAATTCCTGCTGAAATTTCAGCCCTCGCTCCATATCCCAACTAAAATTTGACCAGTAGGAATTTCAGAGACAGAGCAGTATTTTTTCTGATGCTGAAATGTGAAAGTTTGTCCAGTTCTTTTCCGGAGATATGTATTTGCAGGATTGAGAGATATCTCTCAGAAGATACTCCATAGCTCATCTCTCAGGAAGGAAGGTCCACACAAAGTTTTGTACAGCAGAATATTATTACAGAAGCAGCTTCAAACCTGACACTAATGGGAATTGCCAGAGATTACTTTTCTATGTTTTGAACATATAAATTCTAAAACAAAAACAGAGTCTCATGACCTCAAGAAAAATGTCTGCCCTTAATAGCTTCTTCAATCCACATTCTTTGTGACCAAATGTGTTGTCACATCAGTGATTTTTTTTAAACCTATTAGATGGGCAGGTATTCCAAACCAATATAAAGAGACTCTCCACTTTATTACATGTATACTGATAAACTGCTAAATCTACTACCTTTTAGCAGCACTTTACAAAGTAGATAAAATTTAAATTGGCACTCAGAAAAGCTGATTCTTAATAAGAAGACCATATTTGATGTATTCACACACTATTTTGCTTATTCTTGCTAATGAGAAGGGAATTATTTTGAATATTGAATATTTATACAATATATGTATCACCAGAGAAGTAGTTGCATGTTTTCAGCTGTTACAGCATAAAATGAAATTAAGGCCAGGTCCTAAGATCACTGAACTAAGAGGGATCCAGCCAGTATTCCATCAGCACAGGACTGGTGCCTAAATATATGGCTATTTTGTGGGTCACCTAAACCAGAAAGACATACAGAGGATTATCAAAGGGAAAAAAACAATTACAATTTTGGGAACACCCTTCAAGTACACAACAAGCTGGTCGGTGGCTCTCTATTGTGACTCTGAGTGTTTTCAGGGGTTTTCTCTTCTGGTGAAAGCAATTTTGTGGAATCCAAAAACCTAATGCTGTGGTTCATCAGAAAGAGAACATAACACAGCATGCCTGGACTTGGGAAAGCTTTGCCAGTGATTTACAAACCATTTCCAACATCTATTGATTTGTGGACACTTTAAAGTTTTCCCATCAGCTGGAGTCGACCACTTAGCAAGTGCCACGAGCTCACACAGCCAATGCCAATAGACTCTTTCCTTAATTACTTTTGCCTGACTCATTAGCACTGCTTCAGGGATGCTTCCTCTAATTGGCTCTGTGGGCCACAGGGTGAAAAAACACTGAATTTTCAAGAGAAACAGTAGAAGACCCAAAGACAGTATCTAATTCCAAGCAGGTTTTGTTTCATTTATCTTATCCTCACTGTGATTCAGCAGCTGATCTTGCAGGTGCAGGAATCAGGACAATGCCAGCAGTGACCACTGAAAACAGGAATTAGTCCTGTTTAATAAACAAACTCTTTAGTTGAGTCTTGAAAGCTTGTATGGTAGTATAATTGAATGAGACAAATTTCAAAAATCTACCCAAACACCTAACTGTAACGCTCGAGAAGCAGTCCCAATGACTGGTAAATTATGGTTGAATTCCTATTTGATTCCTTTCCACTGCCTTAGAAATTTTAGCACCATTCATATCAATATGACTATATAAAAAACCCACAAATAATCAGAAGTAAATAATAATATCTGTCAGGCTCTAACATTTATGGCACAAATTTTCCTTTCCCATTTAAGCACCCAAAATATTAAAGAGTATTTATTCTCACAATATCCTCGAGAAGTACAGAAGCAGTGAGAAATTGAAGGTAGGAAGATGGAGTGATGAAGCCCCTGGCCAAACAAGGAAACAAAACTGCCTTGCAAGCACTAGGCTTGTATTTCCATTATTCTTACATTTGGTCTGTACCTCTTGCATTTTACAACATACAGAGGTGACTGAATAATGCAAGAAGCTATTCACTAAGCTCTTCAGATAAAATGTGTGCCTTTACCTCACTGCTGCTTTTTGCTGGTGAGGAGCTAGAAGAATTTCTTTGGAGCATACTTACAGCTGTTTGCTAATATGTCCTTTTGTCTGCCCAGTCTGATGTACCCCTTAGTACCTTACTAATAACACCCCCAGCCCCTGGTCAGGTGTCCTGGGCTCAGCAGTAGCAGCCATTTTTCTCCTTCTTAGTAGCTGGTGCAGTGCTGTGGTTTTGACTTTCAGCCTGGGAACAGC
>WYDI02142456.1:0-141609 GCA_009867235.2 Psittacus erithacus | reverse complement strand
ATTATTATTGGTGGTAGCAGCAGTGGTTTGTGTTATACCTTAGTTACTGGACTGTTCTTATCTCAACCCATGGGAGTGACATTCTTTCAATTCTCCTCCCCATCCCTCCAGGAGGAAATGGGGGAGTGAGCAAGCGAAGATGCTTAAACCATGACAATAAAGCATCTTCTCCATGTGACAGAGCAGATGGAAAGTTTGGTTTCCCAGATGGCATCCAGGGGTTTTGCAGTAATGGACGGTAATTTCAACTGCTCTTCCATGGAGATCTGAGCCATACATGAAGGAGGAAAGGAAAGGCTCCAGAAGCAGCTACTGAGCACCATGCTTGGTGGTGGAAATGGGGAGACTCCAGAGATACAGCTAGAAGGAAGAGTCACTAGATGTAACTGAGAGAGAGGCCAAGGCTAGAGGAAGAGGAAAAGCAACTGTCTCTAAAATCATGCTGCAGCAGGAGAGTATCTGAAGGAGTATCGATGAGACCACATTGGCCAGCAGATACTCTTGTATTAATTTCCCCTGTTATTTCCCTTATCATTATTATTATTGGTAGCAGCAGTAGTGGTTTGTGTTATACCTTAGTTACTGGACTGTTCTTATCTCAACCCATGGGAGTGACATTCTTTCAGTTCTCCTCCCCATCCCTCTGGGAGTGGCGGGAGGAAGGAGGCAGGGAGTGAGCAAGCAGCTGCGTGGTTCTGAGTTACCAGCTGGGCTTAAACCACAACACGCTGGAAAACTGTAACACTTTTTACAGTGTCCTGGGATTCCTACTCAAGTTCTTAGGTTCTGATTTGAGCCCTAGATTTCTGTAGAAATCTGTGTGCAAAGGAGGCACTGGGCCTTGCTCCCAGGCTCTGCAGTAGGAAGGGGCCATGCTGTTTTCACTGGATACTGCTGAGTGAACTGCCAGTTACAAAAAGCACCCACCCTAATAAATACGATGAGAGATTAGAAATACAAGGAAAAGCTTCAATACACAGACAATACCCAGAAACTTCTGCAATTGTAAAAGAAGACTCAACAAAGCCTTGACATCCTGCTCCAACCTTAGAGCAAGTGGCTCACTGAATTCACTTTTACCCCTCCACTGCTCTGCTCTCTCTGCTGGCAGAGGGCTCTTGCAATACAAAGAATGTCTCCATTAAAACACATTTTTTTGAAAAATGAATGCAAAATGGGGTAGAGCTAGATCCAGCCACAGCACATCAGATTTCATGTTGCAACAGCAACCTTTTCTATTAAAGCTGGTGCCAGTGACAGCATTCTGCCATTCAGTCCACTCCGTGTGGTTGTATATTTTCTTAATGAGGATCTGAAATCAGCCCCCTTCACTTAACTGACAGTCTGTTAGAATTAGGCCATCTTACCAAATGCAGAAATGCATTGTCTGCAGCCATGCAGGGGAAACACCTTCCAAAGAGAAATGTGGGCTGGCCCCGAAAGTATGTAATTTTCCAAATGCTGAAGTGTTTCAGACGTTTCAAGGTGCTTTTGGACCTGACGCTGGCCATCTAAGCTCCTATGAAGTCTTTTAGAATAATGTACATATTTAAGCTATTGAGTTGGCAGGAAATTTTTGGAGTACAGGACCTTGCTTAGCTTCCAGTAATCATTCTAATGCCATAAAAGAACTAGGAGTGACCGGTATCTTTTCTAGCTTTTTTTTTTGCAAGAAGGTTTTGTCCCTCACAAGCTCCTTCTTAAATACTACAGACAAAGCAGTGATGTGTTTTCCATCATTGGAGAGCAAAGACAGAAGACTGCTGGTTCACTAATAGTACACGTAACCTGTATAGACATCAAAATGAAACAGGATGTTGAACCAGTCAAGTTGGTCACCAACTAAAGCAAACTTTAATTCAATGCCTTGCCTATTTAATCAAACTGCACAATACTGTTGCCAGCAAGAACAATTCCACTACCAAAATCAGTTTCCTATCAACTTCAAGAGTTACCTGGTAGCTGAACTCTAGCCGCTTCTTCAGTTTTTCCCTGTCTCTGCACAGCAGCAAGGAAAAAAAAAAAAAAAAAAAGAAAAAAACCAAAAAGCTTAGATTCAACATGTGAATTCATTATAAAAACAAACCAGCCTCGACATCTAAAGAAAACACAACACTCCTTTATCTCAGTTACATACAACAGCTGAACTTCAAAAAAAATTTCTCTTAAGGTTTATTCTAAAAATTTGGAAAAAAACCCTAAAAAACAAAAAAACAACAAACCCAAAAACCAACCCAAACAAAAAAATAAACCAACCCCGAAACTCCCACTTCTAGAATACCAGCCAGTATTAGTTAAAATTACCCAAGCTAGTTTTCTTTAAACAGACCTTAGTTAAGAACCCTCTTATTATGAAATAGGTGCATTGAGGTATTCAGCTGGTTCAACACTGAAAAAACCTTGAATTTCAATCCTTGAAAAATAACAGTTCCTTAGACAAGGTCTCCTAACAGGCCTAGTAGCCCGCTTCTGGAACATCCCAAACTATCTTCATCACTTACTACCACAAAACAGTGACCCTCTAAGAGCTGCACTTGAACACCAATAGCTACTAAGGAGAGCAATGCAGCAATTAAATGAAAGGCCCCTTTTGTTATGACTTTCCTAATTTTGACTTAGGAGGGCAAACAGGTATTAAGTCAGAGAGAAATCTGAATGTAATGCCAACATGCTAGCAGCAAAAACCAGTGCTATTCATCTATTCACTACTATAGTCAAGTCTTGATTTTAAGGCACTATTCTGGCTGGATATATTCCCAGAAGAGAGCTGTAATTATACCACAAGTGACAGTAAAGGGCATTTAGTTTTCACATTCCTTTCCTAATGCTGAGACACTTGTAAGAAAGTCTCTAGTACTCACTTCTTCTTGTAAGTTTTCTCATATGTAGGATGTATTAAGTCATCATCTTCTGGTTCTTCTGGCACATTACAATTCCTGAGTCAAAGAAGGGGAAGGATTTGAGGGGGAGAAACAAAAAAGAGCTTAACATCCATGCTTATAAGAGGTGATAAGAACTAAAAGCAGTACTGAAATATTCATCAAAATCTAATGTTACCGGAATTGTGGGTCAGGGTTCAGGGAGCAGTACCACTTTTCTGGCAAATGCTCTATTCCATCTGGCAGCTTCCGCCATTTCAGACATGAATCACATTGTACCCATGTCTGATCAGGCTGTTTTCTGTAATAAAAAAAATACTAGCACTTACACATGAAAAGTTCATTTTCATGAGTGAGTGTAGAACAGCAATAACAGTATGTAAATTTCTTCTATTTAGAAGTGATACTCACTGTATCTCCTCAACTGGCAAAGCTAATGGATATTCTCCATTTTTCTTTGTTTTCATTTCATTCCAGTAATCATTAAGCTTCTCTCCTAATGCTGCTATTGTAAGTCTGAAAAGTTTTTAAAAGAACACCATAAATAATCAAATCCTAGCACAGAAAGAACCTTTATAATCTACAATGAAAGAACAAACATGAACCACTCTAATATTTCTGTTTGCACAACAGTAAGCTTTTTGCTTTGAGAAAAGCCTAAAAAATTAGAAATTGTGTGACGTCATGTTTGTCAATAAATAAATTGCTGAAAACGAGTTGGAGCACAAAGACTGAAATCAAAGAGTCCTCAATTCAGAAGCACCTTGAATGTACAGAGCAAACCCTGAAGCTACATCACCAGTTCAACCTCAGACGTAGAAGAAACAAGTATAAACCCACCTCTGTCAATCCAGCTGTGTATTCAGCTGATATTTCCATACATTCATGGAACTGCAGGCTCAATGACTACTCCAAGTTGACATGCAACAATACGACATGGAGACTGCAAACTTACCATTGCTTTCATGTAGTATAAAGTCAACATGTTGTGAAAAGGAGCAGGCTAGTCTTACCCTAGGTTAATTTCTAGCTAGTTTCCTGATCAGGGCTCATTGTGCAGCTCAATGACTATCAGAGCTGGCGCACACAGGAGGGAGCTGTGTGTAACAACAACAACAAGCCCCACAAATGAGCAGAGGTAAGAATGTCTCTTGTAAGCATGCTGAATTTATGTCAGGGTAAAGTGACTGGGCAACCAGAGTCTGAAAGCCAGTCCATCCGTGCTTGGCTTATTCCAACATCTAAACCACCCCGTGCCTTGACATAACACAAATGTGTTTGCAGTGAACCAGTATGATGACCTAGAGAGTTCTGATTTAGATCACCTCTGAACCCAAGTCATGAATTTCTGTGCCAAAGAAAAGGGAGTACCACAAAGGCAGAAATGAGCAGCAATACATGGATAGGATCACATCTCTCTTCTGGAGGGGGAAGAAGGGCAGGTCACTTTACACTGATCATAAAACTGCAATATCAGTTTTATGTTTCTGTTTTGGCCAGGAAAGTTATCTTTCGAAAACCAGTAGCACTCTGCAGAAAAACCTTTATGAAGGAGATCTTTCAAGCGTAGTATCTCTATGCCCACATTACATGTGTTTTTTTTAAAAGAAACATGTAAAAAGCATTCAGTGCTCACAGTGCCAGCTTGCAGGAACATAGTGCAAACCCTGGTCAACACAAACAACCGTACTATGATGTACTTAATTCCTCCCTTTCTGCCAGAGGAACTATTACTGCCACCACATAAGAAAAGGTTCAGGGAACATCTGTATTGAAAAAACTTACAAGAGCTATTTTCCAGTTTGACTGACTACCTGATCTGCTTTACCACGTGTTTTTGTTAAGGGTTCCGCCAGCACAATGGTGGTAGAAACACAGGAACTTCTTAAAACTGGCAATATCACTGCAAAGAGCAGCACAAACTGTGGGTACCATTTAAAGGCACAGGCAGATTGAACTGCAGTGGCTGTAGCAGCTATTAGGTCTGCTGCTCCTCCAGGGAACGCTGTTTCAACAGTGGGAATGACCAGATTTATCATGCTCCTCAATTGCGGCAATTAACAGGTCTGTTTAATACAGCCCTCAGGTGTGGTTCCTGGGTTATCTTTATATGCTGAGCTGGATATAAACGAGCAATTCAGGAAACACAATGTAGACATATTGCCAGTGGAAACTGAACCACAACTGGCTGAAGGGCAAAACATGCAGCTTGAAAAAGGTAATGAATTCTCCTGCCAAAGTTTACCCTACCTATGTTTGCAAGTTAATACCCTAAATTTCTAAGTCTAAGACAAAAGCAAGTGTTAGGGCACACAGAAGGAAAGTATCTGCTTTTTTAAGTGTATACGGTCAAAGGAGCCATAAAGAAGAACAGAAACAAACCAGGCTGACAAGGGAGGTAAGTGATAAGAACAAACCTGGTCAGTCACAAAACTGGAATGTGAGAATGGTTATTTTTTCCGTTAGGAGGATAAGGAAAGGAAAAAAGAGGAGCACAGAGTCGTAAAACCTGACCAATTAGCATTAACAAAGACAACCAGAAACAAACCTAGGCAGTCACGCTAATTGACAGGCTATCAAAAACTGCAGGCAAACTAGGATTTTGCAACTGGTAAGGATGCAAACCTGAGTGTCCAGGATGTTTAAAACTATGCCAAATGATGAAGCAATGCACATGAGGAAGGAGGAGCAGGGAGGAACAAAGAGGGGGTTGATAGAAAAAGGTACAGAAGAAGCTGGTTGCATGTAGAACAGGTTCAGCCAGTAAAGTTGTTTGGACTACAGCTTGTCCTATCTTCTTATATATTATTTAGTAATTTCTTAATTCTCTACATATTCTTTATCCCATGTGTACAGCAAGAACTAAGTCCTAGCTACTGGTGAGAGCTGTGTGTGAGTGGATTTGCTGCCAGGTCCTGGAGTAAAGACTGAATGTGTCATGCCAGTTATTTGAGCAAGCGGAGGTCTCAGCTGCCACCCACTAAGGGAAGAAGTGCATCCCTCAAAAACCAGCTCCTGGGGTAGACCTGCATGAGTTACGGGCTCAGCACTGGCAGCCGAACAGGACTGTGTGCCACAGCTCATGTGCCTGGTGCTCGCAGGGGGAACAAGTGTCTGCATCTTCACCAGTCCTAGTGTACTGGCGTGCATGGAGTGTGCACGTTATTTCCTTCTAAACTGGACTCAGCAGTGAACAGGAGGCCCCAGGTCTGGGCAGGGATACCAGGCAGGCAAGGGTTCATGTTGGCATACCTAGGGGAACTTGCAAATATGGAGTGTCTGTGGTATGAGTACATGAGTGCACACACGTCTGCTAGCTAGCAGCAAACCTCTAGCCAGCGCGTAGAGGGCCTTTAAAGCAGGTAAGAGAGCCTGGGTCCAGGCAAGGATGACAGGAGGACAGAGGGACCATGCCAGTACTTAGGAGATCCACAAATGTACATGTGCTTGTGAGCCTAGTGTCATGTGTGTGCCTTCACAAGTGAGGTTCTATCTCTGCCAGCCTAAGAGGAGGAAGGGGACTTAGCTGTTTATGTTTTATGGGAGTACTATATGTAACACCTTGCCTGTGGCAGTCTCTGTAACAGCCATGTCAGTGTCCTCTGTGTGCATCTCTGGGACATGTGCTCAGCTTTGCTACTGGCTGAACCTGCAAACAGGAGAGTCGTAGCCATGTCCCGCAGCCAGGGCAGAGATCCCAAGTCCCCAGGCTGCGCTCCAGCAGACAGGCAGGAGGGAGTCCTGGGACAGAGCTGCTGGAGAAGGCAGCTGCTCCAATACCCCTTTTAACATGAAGCAGCACAGAAAACAGAATAGCCAACAGTCTCGTCATCATGAAAGGAAAAAGTAATAAGAGAGTGTAACAATTCTCCAGGCTTCTATTCAGGAGGTTTTTCCTGGACACTTTGTTACACCTCAGCTTGAAAACTGCTTACACAACTCATGCCTTCTAGCCTTTCTCCTCCTCACATGCCTCCCTTCCACAATGCCAGTACAAGCGAATCACAGCAGAGGAGTGCATACGTACTAGGAAACTGGCTTAAAAAACAATCATCATCTCTGAAAAACTTAAGCCAGACTGCATTCTCAACCTGGTTCACAGTTTAACTATAAGAAATATCACATTAGATACTGACTGATGGGATGGATGCAGACATGCGAAAAGTGGCAACCCCAAGTTAGAAGTAAAAACTGAAACAAAGCAATGTGTCCCAATCACCACTACCTTCAGGGTGGCAGGTATTTTAAGCGCTCTATCAGGTAGCAGAGTATTTGAGGGCATTCAAGTCCACTCTTTGGAATGAAACTCGAAAGAAGGGCTCAAAACTATCCAGCAAAGCTATTCCAGAAAGAAACTAAGCAAGAAATGTTATGAAAAAAGTTAACAGCGTGGGATTCGTGTATCACAATTTCAGTTATGTACCACACATACCCATATCTCGGCAAGTTATTCTGTGCTCATTTTACAATCACTAAGGGGCAGAATTGCAACCAACCACTTTTTGGGGCCCTTGCTTTACAATGAAGTGGACTCTAGACGCTCTAGATTTCACTCACTGAACAATGAATTCAGAATGACAAGCGTACATCCTACCCCTGCTGTTCAGAATAATCATAAAGTTTAATGATGGCACGTAAGCTTTTATTTTTACTACTTAAAAGTCTTTATTGCCAAGTATTTCACAGTGAACACTATTCAACAGAAAGTCTGCATAAAACGTACAGTTACCTGTATTCATTTGTGTAGTCAAAATCTTGTTTGTTATGAGTTGGTTTTAGAAAGTTGCACTCAATGATCCCAACTACACCAACACCCATGTTGTTTGCCTGTAAGAAAACAAGATCAATCAGAAAAAACAACATATATTCTACGCTAATACAGCAAGAGTCTGTCAGAGGTAATCAGCTATGTATGCTAGGTAAGAACGATTTTCTAGCTTACAACTCCTCTTCAAAACAGAAAATCTTGACACAAGTCCACCAAATAAATAATAATAACAAACAGCAACAATAATATCCTCTGTTCCACCCCTGAAAGATCTTCTCAGGCCTATAGCTTGTGTATCAAGCTTGGTTTCAAAACTAAACATTAAAACAACCACATAAAATTTAGTTTGAGCAGCCATTAAGAACTCTATTAAAATGGTGGTTTTGTAAATGATGTATCGATATCCTACTTTCCATCCATACTATTTTTTAAAAATCAGTATTTGAGTGAAAATGATTTTTGAAGATGTTAAAATACTTTTTGAGCTTTAATTTCTTACCTTTAACTGACAGCCAACTCTTTCATAAGCTTTGATAAGTCTGTTTTTATGGTACATCATTATTCCATAATGATCTTTGTTTCTGCAGTTAAACCCAAAAGTAATTCTTACTGTTTTAGCCTTTTACCAGATATTAAGGAAAAGTTTGGCTAATCTCATAACCACATAGAGTTACTCTGAGTGTTCATTCTAAACTGGGTCCTGGAACTTAATTTCTATTGAGATATTTCCTTCAGTATGTCTTAAAATAAAAATAAATAAATAAATATAATCACATGAGTATAACTGCAATGTACCCAGCAGAATCCAGTTAGTTTATATAGAAAGTCACATCATTAAATTCAGCATGCAATAATGTAAACATAAGCAAAGGATACATTCAGAAATTTTGGCCTATATATATCACGTTCAATGAAGGCAAGGCTTTTGGACACCAGCTGTGTTTTCACTTTTTGTCCTCGCAGAATGATCTGCATTGTTGGCTTCAGATACAAAATACTGCAGTAAGCCTACAAAACATAGAGTAACTGCTGTTACTAAAAAAAAAAACCCCTCTGAAACATCAAGAAATGAAAATTTTGCAATACATACTATGTTTAGGAAGACAAATTCAAGTTTTAACTCACTTCTATTAAGCGTGGGGTTTTTTTTCCAACTTGAATCCAGAAAAACAGGATACATGTATCACAAATTAGATGAACAGCAATTGAGGGACAGCTTTTTACACATGACATGTCAATCAGGTATCTGAAGATGCAGTTTTACCACTAAAAGATCTCTCAAGGACAGAAGCCTCTTATTCCCCCACTGAGAGCTTAAATATCCTACTACAAACTTAAAAATAACAAACAAAATCAAATATGTTAACTGTGTTCCAAATGACTATATATTATCATAGCTTGAGAATAGCTACATAAATCTATGAATCTTAATTTGCATTTCATTTCCATTTATTTACAACTTCTAATACCTGAAGCAGATATAGGGCTTCAGCAAGTCAGAATAATTGAAGGTTTCAGTTCAAGTGGAATACTTCTGAGTATTATCCCCCCCAGGAAGCATGCCCAGAACATCTAGAAACTGCAGACGCATTTTCTTACAAAAAGGCAACTTCAAAGCTTACGAGAATCAATAGTGGAGAAAGTGGTCATATCAATTAGCGCACAGGAAAGCTTTGTCCCTGTCTGTATGAATGTATTCAAACAATGGGGCTGCTTCCCAGAAAACCTAGAAATGACACTTTTAGAATGGATAGGTTTTGTTTGACAAAGATCCAGATGGGCATAGCATCAGTGCCATATGCATGTATACCTGCACTATGATGGAATGTTACTCCGCTGAACATGACAGACACACAGCCCTATTTAACTTCTGAAGCTACTTACTGCATTTCCTGATTTGCTCCTTAGTGGATAATGATGGCTATATTTAACAGCAGAAGATATTTGCAAGACTATACAAACCCCAGTAAGTTTCTTCTAACCAGCAAATGTCTACAGAAGTTCACAAATACATTCCACCTTCAATTTCAAAACAGACATTGACATGCTGCCCTAACATTTAAATTCCGACATTTGCCTCCCTCCTCAATCAACACATCTGTACTATAGTATATTATATTAAGCAGTATTACATTAAAACAAGAACACATACCCTCCAGCTTCAAAAAATGAACAAACAAATTTTAAAGAACCTTATACATACTCTCAAAGAGTAGTCACTTTCTGGAACAATCTGGTCCAGTCTCTCTTGTTTTTTATATCCTCTTTTGCCCGTTTCATCTAAGTCTTCTGGAATTCTGATGTCATATTTATCCTTGTCAAAGTCAAACTCAGTTTTTTCATTTTTATCTCTAAGAAGTAATATTAAAAAAATATCCTTATTATGACAAAAAGAAAGCCAATACAAGACAAGATACTGTGGTGGACCCAGGGGTCATCATAAAGATGGAAGAGAAAGGGAATTCCTTTGAGCCATGGTGGTTTTCCACAAGGCCTGGAAAGAACAAAAATACTTGTATATACAGCACATATTACTGCCTTTTGAAGTCTGGAGTCAGCAGCATTGTTCTAGAAGGATGTAGTCCTTTTTAAATGTCTTAATTGTTTATCATAAAATTAACAGAAAGCCAAATAACAACAATTGTAATTATTTACTTGTCTGAAGTAACAGATTTATAATGTTTTAATTTCTCCTTCTGGCAATAGCAATGGTATCTTACCAAAGGAAACTATGAAGTCCTTTACTTTTTTTCCTTCCTTATGTTTTGTTACTTGTTACTCATGCAACAATACAGTCTTTCAATTGTCTGAGTTTGAATCTAGTTCCCCAATTACAGCCAATTGCCCACAGTCTTTTGGAATTATTCCACAAAAAACCCCAAACTTGTATACTTGCATACACTGAAAGATAACAAAGTAAGCGAGGGATACAAGGAGACTGGACTTCATCTTACCTTCTAAGATTCCAAATGATAATTCTTGTTCCTTTTTTCCCTATTATAGCATCTAGCTCTGCCAGTAATTTCTCCTCAGTAGAAAATAAAGAATGTGTTAAGATGGCTTTCAGGCTGTTTTTGGATTCTGCTGGATCACTTATCTGTCGTAAGCATTATGTTAAGGAGAGTAACTCTGAATGAAGTAAGCTTTCAGAACAGGAGGATGTTTCCACAACAGTATCCTGTACTTAACTTCACAGGTTCTCTCTCATTCCACATCTGAGAGCTCCTACAAATGCAAAGGCCTTAACAAATTATAGCCTTTCTTGCATCTTACAATTTATTTAGAGTATCTGTAAGACCAGACAAGGAGATATCCTTTACTGATATTATCATCCAAGTTTTGCATGTACTCACAACTTTTCACTCAGAAATTGTTGAAAGGATATGATGGCTGTTAAATGTCACTATAGGAACCATGACATGTTCTGCTTTTGTGACTTCAAGGAAAGTCTGAGATAGCAGGCCCACACTCATGGTTTCTCCATTCTTGGTGAAGACTATTGCATCTTTTCCCAGGCGCATTGACCCTGACTTAAACCCATTTCCATACAGTCCTACTGGAACACGGCCATTCATTACAGACTTCTCACTGAAGCCAAAGCTGAAACATATGAAAACATCAGAAGAGTGTGAAAGGTCCTATAAAACTTGAAAACCCAAAAGATGCATGCAAGGCTTACCAAACTAGATTCAAGTATGAGTTAATATCTTGCTTTAGAGACCAGGAACTACAGTACAATGACAATGTACAGTTAAGCAAATCCTGAAAGTTACCTTGCTAAAACCATACTGCAAGAATCCAGATAAATTTACTTTCATCTTTAAGTATGGAAAAGAAATATAATCTCTCTGGAATTATGCAATAAGCATTCCCATGGGATTCTAATAGTTATCTTGTGGCTTCACAATAAATACTAAGAAAATCCCCTAAAGCTCCCCCCTACTTGCTTGAAAATGTGCAGTCTACATATCTTCCATTAGTAACTGCACATGACGTTTAAAGTAAAACAGAAAACCGTATCTAGAATATGGAATTTAACAAGCAAGCTATTAATTATGGTGGCTAACAGAAAAAGAAAAGTAGCAGTTTTAATTCAAGCTTGCTCAAGTTTACACCAAGAGATTTATCTGCAGGCAGAACAATCTTTCATTCTGAAAGAGCAATTGAACAGCAACTTCTTTGCTAACTGCAGAAATATAATTTCAAACCCTATAGCATAAGATAAACCACATCAATATGATTCCCTTAAGTTTTCCACAACACCTTCTATTTTCAATATTCCAAAGGGTTTGAACTGAAACTCTCTTCTTCCCCTTTCTTGCTTGCTTAACTTAAACTAAAGCAATCAAATTAAAAATATTAGGAAAAAATTAAATATTCCTTAGCTCCACTACAGGGCACAACAGACAGTTTACACAGTACAACCACTGCATAGAAAGTTAAATGGGAAGGAATGACAGAAAGGATAAAAAAAAACTAGGAGATAAAAGCACTGATAAAGTTGTGAGAGAGTTTTACTAGCAACTGCCTATTCTAGAGTCTCACTTGCATAACCACTCACCTTCAAAAATGCAAGTTTATAAACAAAATTAGTTGATTATATATGAGAAAAGAGAATAACCTTAGCAGTAACAGAACTAGGAGCTGGAATTTTTACAAGGAAATAAAAAAATGCAAAAGAGGTTATCCACCTTAGCATTTTGTGCAGCTTCTCTGAGTTCATACCATTTCCATTATCAGTGAATGTCAAGCATATAGTGTCGTTTATCACCGTTTTGTCTATCCATATCTGTTTAGCACTCACATCTGGATCATAAGCATTATCTGAAGAGAAAGAAAGCAAATAAGGGTGAGATACTAAGAAGTAAAAATTAAACAGTTTAAGTGAGAACATATTTTAAAGTGTTGAAATTCCAGTGAAGATGTCAGATAATAACTCTTGCAAAGTTACTTAAATCCATATGTAACACCCAACAGAGCCTTATCTAGTAGGAATACATATATAATCAATCTGCCAAATGTTAGGCTTGCAACACTGCCAAACAGCTATATGGAATAGCTGTCCTTAACTTCACTGAAGTGCTGTGCTTGCACATATGTTTATCTGGTGAATATGGAAGCTTAATGTAGTTCCCCAGTGGTGGGCCCATGACCCTCAAGAGCCACATGCTAAACTAACGAAGCTCTAAAATTGCATCCATTTTTCTGCTCCACAGCTAGGTATGTAATACTGATGCAGAAATTTTGTGCTGGCACTGATACAAGTTTCTCAGCTAAGTCACTGAATATTAGTCAACTTTTACACAGAAGCAAGAAACAACAGCTTTTAATAAAGCAAATGTCACACTAAAACCTAAGTCTCCTAAAACACTATCTTCTTTATAGATGACAACACTAAATCAAAACATTATGATGTTTTGACAGCTACATCAAAACTTGGCAAACCTTGCCTGGAAACAACACACAATTTCCCAGCTATTATAGATGACAGTAATACATAGGCAAAAATTTAGGCGGAGGTGAGCAGCTCAAAAATGAGAACAGAAAATGAAACCAAGACAAGTTTCTACTTTAATTTCCTGTCTCCCAAGCAGCTGTTGCAATACTTTCTCCAAACCACACAAACATCTTTTCTGTCTGGCTCTTAGGAGGCTACAGTCCAGAACACAATGTTGTATCACTGATATACATGGCTGCAACAACATCTTACCTGCTGCAGGCCTGTGGGCTTTATAACTGGGAAACAGATTTGAAATACTACCACAACCTCAGAAAATAAAATCTGAGATACTAAAAAAGGCAAGAAAAAAAACCTGAAGCCCAACTCCCCACATCCCACACAGTTCTGTGAAAGCTAGAATGCTGACAGCACAAGTGCAGGAGATACAGGTGAAAAAACTTGTTGCTGCTCTGTCACCATGTCACTTCCATATTAACAGAACTGTCACAAATATACGCTTTGCTTGTGCAAGTTGGTCAAATTTGAGAAGTCACAACTTCTACAGAAAGTACAAAATGCTTTAGTTTAAACTTCTACTTGCAGGATTTGAAAGAGCTTGCAGCATTGCTACTGCAAGTGAAATAGAAACCATGGCTTCATAAATATTTCTTGTCAGCAAAGCTAGCTTAGATTTCATCTGCCCAAACACCATTTTCTCACATCTCTTTTCCTCTCTTCCTCAGCACTGTGCTACTCATGGAATTTGCAAGGGGGAAAGCACAAGGAGAAGGAGCGGTAGGATGTGATGGCAGAGCAGAAGGCAGCGCCCCTGCCTTACTGTCTGTTTTGCAGGCTCAGCTGAGAGCCATAAATAAACAGCTCTAGTCAACACTACAGCCGATAAAAAGGAGTCACAGCTCAGTAGCTTGCTTTCTATAAGCATAAAGTACAAATTACATCCACAGTGAAACTGCATGGTTACTGTGGATGAAAATATATTTCAGCAAACAAGGACATTTCAAGTACAATTGAATGGTGGGAAGCATTCCTCCAAAACCTTGATTTATCAAGGTCTCCTGATTTGTCAGGGCACCAACTCTCTCTAGATGTCCCATTTACCCTCTTCAAAGTACCACCATTAGTTCACCTATATTTAATCTGACTGAGTACTAATGGGAGAAGCCAGCAATATAACCACCAAAAACTCTGGCAGGAGGGGCTAGAAATTAAAAGGCAAATTTCAGCATACACACCATTAACGTTTTAAGTAAATTCACATAAACTAAAATTCAGACCTCCATAACATAACAATTGGTATTATTTGGCATTTAACTTATAGTATAGCCTTTCCCAGCATGTGACAAACAGATTACAAAATTCACTTAAATCAACACGACTAACTCAAAGCCTTTACAACCAATATGTTGCTACAATGTTTTTGAAGCTTTGTTAAAGCAACACATATAACAAACCTGAGGCAAAGGAATAAAAGTCTAGATGCCTTGCACAGCACATCTACTGTCATTCAAGCTGGTAGGGTGACAAACCAGCTGAAATTACTTAATATTGTTATTAATAACAATATTTATGAGGGGCTAATGTTGTTACCCCAAAAACAACCAGCCCTTCCTGCAGTCACATGGTTCTGGTTTCCTCCTCTGTGACAGCTCTGGCCTTATCTAGCTAAAAAATTTCTATTTTCTTTTGTTAGGTTAATTTTCTAGATTAACAACAGCAAAATGTGCACATAGGAAGTGAAGAAATGTGCAACAAGAAGAGCTGCTCCCTTTGGCAGTAGTAAACTGCTAGATAAGCTTGGCAAGCCTTTCTAAACCACACCTTCATTCTGAGGAACCAAAAGAAGTCTGCTAATCATCCTCTAAATCAGGAAACAAGCAACCCTGAAGATATCCAGTTAATGGCTATTCAAAATCAAAAGCAAGATGATCAGCAGGAGCGAATAAACATATACACAGCCCTACTTAACAGAGGACAGTGGAGACAGTAACATAAGCAGAACTCTTAGGACACTGACAGACAGGCCATTAAAAAGAACCACTCTAATATAATCCTGAAGATGTTCAGCCAGTAAACTGGTAATCCAGAAGAAAATTAGGATGCGTGAGGAGTACTGTGACTGCAAAAATTACTGCTGAATGTTTTGAGGAAGCATTGAAGAAAAGGGAAAAGTCAAAGTGCATGTACAAAGAATGGTATAATGGTTGAAGGTTAGGGAAAAGAGGGTAACACACAGATTGTGTGCAAGCTGGCTGCTGGTCAGTATGCTTGTATGGCTGGACTCTGTCACTCTGCTCTTACTGAATGTTATTTCCAATGATTTCCTGTGCTAGCATGAGCTCTATTCTCAGTGTGTGCCTGCACACATTTGCTCTGCTAGCAAACATCAAGCTGGACAAGTTGGAAGAAACCAGCAATTGGTGAGATCTAAGGTCTAAGCTAGAGACTGGTAAGAAGCCCAGGACACAGGTACTGGAAAGACACCCAGAAACACGAAAAAGAATGAGTGATAAGTGAGTGAGAGTACACATATGCGCCACTACTGAACTTTAAGCTCCGTTAGGCAGGAATAGGATAAGGCCATATGGGCTGTTCATGTTTTGAGCACTGCTTGTGAGTTCTTGCAAAATTACTGGCCTCCTGTCTGTGACAATCTGTCTGTGGCCAGCTGTGTTTACGGGATGCCAGTATGCACACATCTTTGGAATGTGCACTCAGCCTTAATACTCTCTGGGCCTGAGAAGAGAAAAAAGCAGTAGATTTGCATTTGATGGCACAGGAGAGAAGCAACTCGCTTGGTCCCACAGTCTTCTATATTTGGCAATCCTTAGAAAACAACCCAGCAAATCGTACAAGAACCCTGCAACCAATATCAGGTAGCACATATGCTGTTCAGAAAAAAGTTATTGTGAAAATGAGTGGTTTGGGTTGCACAAAGAATCACCGGAGAAGTTATTTTAATAGAAATTTATAAGTTGTTCAACAGAATTTGATGGCAAGGTTCACTCTCCTACATACAAGAGGAAACTGTTAGACTTGGTAATGATTTATACAGAATCAGGCTAAAGTAATTTATACAGAATTGGATGGAAGTGAGGTGTAAAGAAACTGGGTATATGAAGGAATAAAGCAGACCCTTCCCATGAGTCATGAGGTTCAAAAAGGACCCCCTTGCTTTCTGAACTCCTTAGAAAGAAGTCCAGCTGCAGCTGGACTCAGTCCTAGTTCCAGGCTTGATCAACAGTTTATGCCTACATACAAGATGCTGTATGTGGGTCTAGCAGGAGTCTAGATTTTGTTCACAGTTCCAAGGTGAATCATAAGACTTTCAACAACACTTTATTATTAACTAATACACATACACGATCAAATACTTACACCAAAACACAGAGAAAGATATATATGTACATATATATGCATGTAAATAATGTACACGTATAAAGGATCCTGTTAAAAATCCCCCTCAGATGCAGTGAAAATACATCAGCTTTTAAAGCATTCCTCAGTGGGAAAAGGGTTGAGTATCAGTGAGCAGAAGTAACAGCCCTGATAAACAGTCCTCCTATTCTGTAAACTTGAGAGTTTACAAACTTTGAGAGGCTTCTCACTCAGAGGGAGATATCTGGTCACAGCCAGCTACGATTCAGGACAGGCCAAAGTCTCACTCTCTCAGGTCCACTATTTATAAGGTCATAAGATGATTTGCTTTAGTCATCAATAAAATTCCATCCTGGCCTCACTTCTGTATCAGCTCCACCAGTTGCACAACTCCAATAGGATATTCCAAGTTGTCAGATAATGACTGATTATCCCAAAAGATCTCCTTGTACAAACCCCAGCCCGACCTCTGTGTGCCATTCCCTATCTTTGCCAGGCAACCATCGTTCCTGGTACAGCCAACTCCTTGCACTTAACAGGAATTCCTGAGGAAGGAGGAGGGCGGGGAGGGATGCATCACCACAAAAGTCAATCTGATTGTACAAAAAAAAAACCCAAATAAAAAAACAACCCAAAACAACCAAACAAAAGCAAAAAAAAAAACCAACCAAACAAAACCCCAATACCAAAACCAACCAACCAACCAACAAAAAAGGTAAGATTCCAAATGGTAACAGGAAGAGCTCCTCCCCCCATTTGAAGGAAAAAAGTGTCATAACGAGAAAAAAGTATTACAATCAAGTCCTGAGGCAAAATATTGATCACATACCTATAAGTTCTGCAATTGCACTGAAAGGCCAGGTGTGACTGGTAGAGTTGGTATGCAAGAACTTTGGACAAAGCTGAAATAACAAATAATGACATTAGTTTGCATTCTTCAATGATGCCAAATCAGAAGCAGTTTTTTAAATACAGTAACATTAAATGAAGCTGTTTTGTACAACACTACCTAAAGGCCGTAATTTAATTTACTTTCAGATACTGGCATTCTAACACCTTTTAAAGGGAACATTAATATAGCTACTGAAGACAAAAAAGCAGTACAAAATTCAGCACAGCGTCATACTATGTTCTGAGCATAGATTATATTGTTATCCTATCAAACCATTTTTATATAAGGAACTATACTAGAGGTTACATCAAAGCCTTAGCCTAAATCTAGTAACAGAAGCATATACTTATATATGCTCTTAAATGTTAAAAATGCACTAAGATGTATAACCATGAGTATTAAACCTTACCTGAAAGGTGAGCAGCGCCTAACATACTCAAGTGTCTTACTGTCTGATGTCATTGCTCCTTTTATGCAAGTTGATCAAATTTACCTGCCAGACTCTCTCAAGTAGTGGTTTGTACTTTTAGCAATTCAATCTCATACATTTTATCCTCACTTATGATACGTAACCAGAATGTAGCCACTACTAGGATTAGACAGGGATATGCAAATAAAGTACCTATTTATGGGATGTATTCAGCGACAAAAAATACTTTCAAGTGATTTATGAAAGTCTGGGCTCATGTATATTCACCTAGATCAAAATACTAGGAAAACCAGAACTAAATATCCATATAAAAGTTAACTATTTGTCAATGCAATGCCTGGAGAAATGCACCTATTAAACCAGATACGGCTGGCATTCACATTACCACTGAGGTTATCCGTAATTATACTTTTACAAGGCCTTTAACACAACTCACTGCACATATATGCTTAAGCCTCGCTGGCATAATTATGTTGATGGTGTAAAAAGTGGTGCCTATGAATACATAACACTGGAAATAGTCCTTGTACAGTGCAGTTACTCCAAAAAACATAATCCATACAATATATATAAAATTGAAAAACACTTGAAAATAGCATGCATGTACCCATATTTCATAAATTTTACAGAACTACTACACTGACAAACACGTAGTTAGTAAAGTTTAAATTAAAGCAAGTAACCACTTCAAGTTCATGTAGCAGTGAAAGTGAATAAAGCTGCAAGTTCTAGAGCCGTAAGTCAGGTATTGGAGCAGGAATAAGGCAATAGCCTTAGTTCTGATCAACATAAATTACCACTAAATCTCACCTCTATTCTAAGGTTGTAAGAGCACAGGACACAGTTTCAGACTGCAACTTAATCCCTGCATTTCTCCAATGAGCTAGCGTACAAGTATGGACAGATATCACATTCTTCATTGCCATCTGTGCCTTAAAACTCAAGTTTCATAAAGCTAAGGCACTGTGCCCCTTTCAAATGCTTAATAGATACATACAAATAATTTAGAATCCAGGAAGAAAATTATATCAAGTCTATTAATGGAAATCTCACATATGCCATGTGGTTAAACGTACCTTCAATTTTCTTCTTCTGCCATACAGTAACTCAGTAGATATAAAGACCTCTTGTACCATTCTCTTCACTGCAACCGTTAACAGCGCTGGCAGCAGTTATTGCTTTGCTTTCTAAGCTTCATGAGCAGAACACACAAGAAACAACTGGGGATTTTTCCACCTGAAATTCCTTCTCGTCGAAACATAAAACCTAACACTAAAACAACCTCAGCAGCACACAAATGGACATTTAAGCATTCAGCATCTACTCAACTTGCTGCTAAAGCATTTCTCTGCTACTAGCCAGTGAAAAAAATCCAACCATACACAAGGTAGACTTCAACCTCTGGAGTTAAATGCTGGCATTGAAGCCTCAGCAATACGGACTTGGTGAAAAGTCCTGACTGTAGTTTTGATATGGGCATAAACTCACAGTTGCAAGCCTCCCCTGGTCAGCAGAAAATGCTGATGCAGGAAGAAATCTCAGTTTCATCAACACTGACATAATCACAAATAAGTGTCCTTGTTTTCTGTGAAGCAAAAAGCGTGCATGTGCATGGGAAGAAATCTTAATATGTTGCCTGTGTAATGCAAAGCTTCTCCATCTGTCCTTTCACTGCTGCATACCAGTGATAAACCTCAAAAAAATCCCAGCATCTTAAAGAAACAACATCTTCTATAAACAAACACCAGAATCATCCTGATCTTCTCTGGATCACTGTTTCAAGTAGTAAAGTTTTGAGAAAGGCTTGAAGGTGGTACACAGAACTGGGAACTTGTCAAACACATGTAAGAAATGAGAAGACTGGGGTTGGAACATGGGAACTGTAACAAACTGGCTCTAATATCCACTTCCCCCTCCTCTCCCCAGCAAAAGGTGACCAACTATCCCACAGAGTAGTTCACAGGAAAGCACCTCAGAACACCTTTTGTTCATGTAATGCACAAAAACAAGCACACACAAGAAAGTCAAATTAAAAATCCCCAGAGAACAGCGGTTTAAGGCCATTATCTTTAGTCTGCTTCAGAACATATCCAGCTACCAGCAACAACTCACTATTTCCTGACGAACTCACCTGGAAATATTTAATCCCATTTTGTTTCCTTACACTTCATTCAAAGCACCACTTCAATTAGCTCACGAATAGCTGAAGTTCAGTAAGTACAGTAAGAAAGAGTTAGTTCCCTGGTGAACACTCACTTTTAGCTATGTCAGGATGACTGGGCCTAGTATATTTTGTTACTAAGTGAGTTTTGTTAGTGGTTTCATTTTCCCTCCTGAGTCCAAATGCAGCCAAATTCCTTTTGGAGATACAACTAAACCTCCCCATCCTTCAAATTGCATACACAGTGCATATTATAAGCTGCACTAAGAGGAGCATCTCCTACAATTAAGACCAGGAAATATTTAAGAATAGAGCAGCTTAACTCTCAAAAACAACAGGCAGTGTTGAGAATTTTAGCTTTCCAAGAAAACTGGAGCTCTTCCATCCCTGGCACAGGATAAGGCATGCACAAACCAAATTACCACCGAAAAATATATATTCTCTTATGAAAACATTTCACAACTTCTTGGGGAACAACCCCACTGCATTTTCTTCCTCTCCCTCCCAGTTATACAGTCTGGTTACATGACTGCATGATGAACCCCATCAGGAAGCTGATCCAAACTAAAACCCATTTTTAAATTCTTATTTTTAACCTGGATCACCTCCCTGATCTGTCTCATCATACAGCTGAGCAAAAGTGAGATAATGCCAGCGTGGGAACGGGTTCCCAGGCCTGCGCACACTGCCTGCATTGTTTACACATGCTTCTGAAACTAATGAAAATATTTTGGTGAAACCCAACCTATTTCCAAAGAACAGAAGCTGATGGAAGATCAGCTCTCTATTGCTCCCTAGAAAACAGAGCCTTTTACACTGTAGGGCATAACCTGTTAAAAAGCTGTATCATCTGCTTCACTTCTTTAGCAAAAACCTACAAAAGTCACAGCTTTCACTGGAAACAGACTGAATGTGTGTTTTCAGTTATGACATCTGACAAACAAACCAAACAGCGTCCTAAAAATAATTAACCAAGTTACCAATTGCACCAACTTCAGCTTAGATTCCTCATCTGTATCTATGAGTTCAGCTTGTCAAAATGATTTCAGCTTGAGAATGATTTTACATTCTGTAGGCTGACTTGTGATATGCAGGTTTTTTGCAAAGGCTGATTATTAACACTGATGCATTTTTCCATCAAAAAGCCTAATGATGCATTAAAACCAAAGGGAAACCTTTTTTTATTTTTAAACATTGCATTACCTAAAGAAGAGCACTTCTGCAATAAAATCAAAAAAACTGTGGACTTCAAACACTTACACGAATTAAAGATCTGAAATGAAAACGTAAATCCTTGAACTTCAAGTACATGACATTTATAGCTAACCTCTACAACTGGCAACTTACATCACGGCAATTTAAGCAGTGCTGAAAATGTACTAAAGGTTTTTCACTCAAGTATTTGGCAAGTTACTGACTCCACTGACCCAGCTTCTTTCTACTATTCTGTAACTAATGTGTTTGAAACTGTAAGGGTGACTGATAGGCATAGACAGATGGGAGTCCGAAAGGCTTAAAACCCTATCCTGGTTCATCGCTGGCGTATCAAAGAACTGAAAAACTCGCTCTAACTTCATCTACATTAGCACGAACAAGGAAATGACCAACCACCACGAAAGGTTGCTCGGCAGCGATCAACACTGTCACTGAAAAGCACAACACAGCAGTGGCTTTAACCGCACGCACATTCATTACCCTTGTTAAAATGCAATTAGGCCTCCTGAAAAAAGCAGTTAAGACTTTTTAAGTTGCAAGCTTCCCATTAGAGGCGACTGCGTTCCCAACCAACTACATCCCTACAGCAGGCCATGAAATCCCGCCCCCAGTACCCGCGCCAACCTACCCGCACACGGGAACTTCGCCACCCGCTCAGCCCGAGCTAACCGAGCCGAGTTCGTGCCGAGACGCAAGGCGAGCAGCCCGCCGCCCTCTCCCCCCACCGGGCCAGCGCTGCTACCGGCGACTTCCCTCGCCAGTGCCGTGCCTAGGGCTGGATAAGCAGCTGCCGGGAGCAGCACACGGCGAGAAGATGCTGGTTTATTTCAGGCGGAGCCCGCTCTTCCTGACACCGGGCCGACAACTTTTTACCCCCCGGAGAGACCGAGGCGCCACCCCCAACCCGGGTGGACTCCGCTGCCTTTTTTCCGGGGGGAAAACGACGAACTGTTTCCCCGCAGCGGCACGGCAGCTCCCTCCTCCCCAAATGGGCCTTCCCCCAGCCCGTCCTTCAGCCACTGCGCGCCTCGCACCGGCGCCCCCGCGGTGGCCGAGAGGAACAGAGCCCGTCCGCTGAGGTGCCCCTCAGCCCCCTCGGGCTGGGCGCCAGTCGCCCCGCACCACTCACCGCGCTGAGACGAATGCCGCCCTGTGTTTTCGCCGCCATCTTTTGTGCCGCAGCGACAGCCGGGGAGGGCGGGAGAGCCCGCAGCCCCCACTTCCGCCTCGCCCCCTCCACTCACACTTCCGGCACCAAGTGCGCCGTCTGGCGGGAAGGTGAGAGCCTTGGCGCCGCAGCTACGCCCCCTGCTGGCGGGCGGGGCCTGGTGTGGGCTGGAGGCGGCAGCTGCAGGGGACGGAGGCTCGGTGCTGCCGCCAAACCCGGGCGCCGGCCCTGCCGGCCTTTGGTCTGACCCCCGGAGCTGTGGTGTTTCTGACACTGCCCAACGGACACGCAGCGGGTACCGGGGGTTTTCAGTGCTGGGAGCCTCTGAGGTGCGGGGTACATCGCACAGCGTTACAAAGGAGGGACAGGCTGCGGAGAAGGGGGGAAATATGAAAAGCAGATTTCACAAAATCACAGAATGGTTTGGGTTGGGAGAGACCTTAAAGCTCGTCCAGTTTCAACCCCCTACCATGGGCAGGGACACCTTCCACTACACCAGGTTGCTCAAAAGCCCCATCTAACCTGGCCTTGAACACTGCCCGGGATGTGACAATCCCTTGATGGGACAATTCCCTGTGCCAGTGTCTCAACCACCCTCTAGATCTACACCACCCTACCTTCTCTAAATCTAATCTAAAATCTATCAAACCACACTCTTCTGCCCATAGGTCTTCAAGCTCAGGTGTATGGAAGAGTTTCCTCCTTCCAAATGAGAAGGCCACACTTCAGGGCACTTTCCCTAAACATACAGGATGCACAGAATGGTTTTTGGAAAGCCATACACGCCAAGAAAGCCTTATGGAGCAGCAGTCCCGAATTTCTCAGGGGGAGGCACTCCCTCCATGGGGGGGGGTTATTGTGGAGAATGGATGCAGCTTAGTCTCCACCATGAGCAGCGGCTGGGATTTCGTATAGGTGGTTGGACACAGGCCTTGGGAGAGATAAAAATAAAGAAGAAAAAAGGAACCAGGAGAAAAAGCAAGGAGCTGGCCCTGAGCAAAAATGGAATGTGCAGACACTGTGTTTGCAATAATGTGATCACAAGACTAACATGCGATAAGCTTGTGCAAGGAAAAAAGAATGAACTTCATAATCTTGTGATTAATATTTTATATAGAAATAAGGGGAATGAAAATTGCTGTGCTGCATTTTGCGGGGCTGGGGCAGGGGCTATAAAACTTGAGCTGTATCACAATACAAGGTCTTCTCTTCACCTCATGAGAGGAGTTCGTGTCATCTGTCATCGCAGGTCATGAGTGTCTCTCAGTTAACGACACCCCACCCAACATTCTGCAGTAGCAGCAGCTTCCTCCACCTGCTCCATGCAGCTCTTCCGTACACACAAACCCATCCTGAGACCACAGAACTGGGATCCCAGGGTGGAAGGTTCAGGGATGCAAAAGATAAAGATGTAGGAGTGAGAGCAGTAGGGGCACACAGTGAAAGGATGACGAAGGCAGTGATGCAGTCTGTCCCCCAGCAAGCATGGGGCTTAGCACAGAGCTGCTGCTGCTAGGATCTGAACTGTGGTCTTCAGGGTCCTGTACAGAGTCCTCATCCACTGAAATTGAATTTGAGAGCTTTATAGAGTCAGATAAAAACTGAAGTTGATGAGTGAGCAGTAAATGTAATTTGAAAAATGAGACTTGCATTTGAAAAGGTATTTCAAAATAACATTTAATATTATTAGAAGAATTGCATTCAAATAATACATTTAACCATTACTTAATGCTCTGCATTTCAAGTTCTGCTGTTCTATGGCAGTCACCTTGGTTGTACCTACTAGCTTTTTTCTTCAGGAAAATGAAATCCGTTTGAATGTGCCTCCCCCCTCTGTGTATCATGCATTGTGGCTATGCTATCTCAAAGCTGAAGTATCCAAAAGAGAAAGCTTGGTTATCCTGAAAACAACCAAAGAACTATGCAGTAAAGCAAAAGCATTTTCTCTACTGTTCTTGATACTGAGTTCTAGGCAACAGTTTTTCAGATTAATCTACAGTTACCCTGCCTTGGCAGTACCAGTACCAGCATTAAAGTGGTACAACCCTCCTTTGCATGGATTTAACAGCAGTAGCATCAGAAGTAAAATGGCTAGTTAGTCCCATATAGAAAAGGTATAAAGTTACACTGCTAGAGATACCTTTAGGCCTATGTAACTGGGCCCCTCCACCACCCAAGTAGGACTTGTCCATTCCCCATTATTCACATGCTATTTATACTGATAAAAGATCTGCCTATATACTAAATTTTAAATAACTTTTTCTTCTTCAGAATTAGATTCTGCTGCAGTGAAAGGATTCTGCTGCAGTGAAAGGATTCTGCAAGTCTTAAGTATCTAAGGCCATTTAAAGCAGCCATCTGCAGAGCCACAGGACAGAGGTAAATGTCTGTATGAAGGCGGGAGTTCGAAGCAAATGGTGTTTTTGTAGAAGGTAAAATCAGCTTAGAAGTTAGACAGTTATAAAGACCTAAGTAACAGATTCTGTGATTAAAATTCACCACCACAGCTAAGGAGGAAGTGACTGATGTCTGAATCCCTGCACATCTGAAGTATAGGCAGCCAGAATGGGCCATTCCCTTTCAAGGTGAAGGATTACAAAACCCTCCATCTAACTCATTCACCACCTCCAGTTAGCAAGGAAACTATGTGAAGACATGGGTTTACAGCTTATGGGAGAATGTAAAAATGGAAGGTTTGATGGCAAAAAGTTGTTTTAGATTTTAATAGCCCATTTGACAGCATCTCATCAGCATTTTAAGGGAAACACCTAAGTATTGAATGCAACCATCAGAAAGCTGAAAGTAAAAATATCAAATCATCCTGAGTATTAGCAATATTCTCTTTAAGAATTATTGAAGATGTGTAAGTAATGAACACAAACATTTTAAAAACATTCTGCTCCAATTTCCAGTAATGCTTTAAAAGGATAACTTTTAACTTGTGCTCATTCCAGTAGCATTAGAGAACATTAATAAATTATATTAATACATTCACATTCTTAGTAACTACAGTTTTATGCTTCAGTCTATCACTTTCCTTAACTAAAAAAAATCAAAGTAGCTGTAAGAATTCAAATTTAAGTTTAGCATAAGCCTGTTACAGTATCACCTTCATAGACCATCACAGTATTAACATAGTAAATATGATCAGTTTCATTATTTTAGTTTATAATACAAAGATGAAATTCATATTATCTGTAGGTAAAATACACTGCAGAGTATCCTTCCATGTTTTGAAAAAAAGGAAGATGAAACAAAACTATCCCTGACCTCACAACCTAGGGACATCAAACCACACACTTTTATGTCCTTTTTTAATTAGCAAAACCAAGAGTGGTGAATTTCAGTACCCAGCACATTTACCTCAGTTGCAATGTTCCAAATAACTCAAGTAGCATGTAAAAGTCCACAGGTATATCTTACAAAACCAATTCTCTGAAGGCAAAGGTGTATTAAAAAAACCCAACAAAAACAGACAAAGCTTTTCACCATGAAAAATGATAAACATTCCTGCCCAGATAAACCAGTATTGCAAATTGAGTCAGACAGTCCACTAAGTATGAAAATTCAATGTAGTCCATCTTCTCATTTAAAAAATATTCTACTAAGCCTTTTGTTGTATGAGTTGCTATGATGGTGCTTATCCACTGGCCATCAGAAGTATCCTTTAGACATGCAGCTGTACTGCTTGGGGGTAGAACTAATCCCTGTCTCCCATGTCCTGGGTGGTGGCAGCAGCGCAATTCTGAAATAAGCTGCACCTTGAACATTACTATAGTCACGGCACGGTGATGATCTCTCTACCTCTTTTAACACCCAGGAACAGCCAAATACATTCTTTTGTATTTAAAAAAAAAAAAAAAAAGGTAATTTTATTTTCATTTAATTAGGCTGTTGTATGCAGCAATTTATATTTATACAGAATTATCTTCATTTAGTTGCATTTCAGAAGTTGCAAAGTGATGTTAGTCACTGAAAGAACAAAGTTTTTTAATTAAAAAAAAGAAATTAGAATATTTTTAGTCAGGTAATTAAAATTAAAAAGTAATGTAAATTACAAAATGTTACTGCATAGGTTTGTCTTTTATGAGTGTTTATCTTTTATTTAGGAGTTGCTAATCCTGAAGAATGCTATTATAGTACAGAGTTGAAATTACAAACACGGTAAGTCTGTAGTTATTTGCACAGTGCTGAGACTTATAAAACACATCTGTTTGAAATTTAGGTGATTTGTATAGAATAGATAAGTTTATGGCAAGTTAAAGAAAGGAGAAGTAGGAGCAGGCTTTAACCTCAGGAAATGGCTTATCTGCAAACTGATTGTACACTGACATGCAGTATTACCTTTTTCTTCAATTTACTTTCAGAACACAATTCCAAAAGCAGTTTAAAATACTTACTTGAGAAGTTACTGAATAAATGGTACAATTGCTACTTTCACCAAGTCAAAAATATTCTTCCTGTATGTACAAAATCTCTTTAATCTTTCACATTGAAAACAAGTAAAATAATACAGTAACTATGATAAATTGCCACTAAACTGTACTTTTTCTTTCCCCCCACAGGAACTGAAGAATCCTGCTTTTTAACCGCACTCAGAAGCCTGGATTATTGAAGGGCACTCCATAACAGCAGGAAGAAAACCCAAAATGTAAGTTTCAAAACTGGGAAAAAAAGAATTGCAGTAAGTTTTCCCTTTTTTTGCTGTTTGTTCACCATGACAAGGGTCCGACGTGGGGCTTAACTTTCCATGTTTTCAAGGAAGTCACATTGAACATTCTCTTCAAGCTGTTGCAAGACCTTTATGCCATTACTGCCAACATAGTTCACAGGGGGAGATGCAGGAGTATGTGAATTCTGGGACTCACTCCTGTTTGTTGTAAATGCGCAACACAGTGTGTTGAAGAAGGGCATAAGCTGAGTGATGCTAGATATAGAGCAGAAGTTCAAAAGAGGAAATTTGTGCTTCTTGGAAATTCTCTCAGTGCTATTTGTTTCCTGTAAGCAAACAAGTTGAGGTTTACTAAAGGTTTTGCACTAAGACACAATGTTGTGGCTTGTCTGAACTCCTGTGCTATACAGTTTTTCATGCTAAGAGATCCACAGCCTACAACTGTATCACAATATAAATAGTACAGGAGGCATACAGAGTTACTTTCATATTTGGATTCAAGGTTCCATTATATGAAAGTCTCATAAATTCAGAAAACTGCAAATTTGGACTATCCTTAAGAATCAAACAACAGGTTATCTCTGAGAAATACTAATGCCCGTATTTTTTTTCTGGAAGAATTAAAATGAAACCTTGATGGTAATTTAAGGTAAAGTTTTTTTTGGCAAAGCACAGCATGCACTTTTTTATGAATACCAGTCTTGTCTGAGACAAATTATTTTCACTGGGTGGTGTGGGAAGATTTAAGGCAACAATAGGAAAACTGCCTCTTGTTCCCTCACATTCAAATGCAATCATACATCTTCAAAGATCTGTATGTGAAAGCAGGCAGATCATTTTTAAAAGCCTCATGAATTTTATTAGACTATCTAAAAACCTCTTGCCTAACTTAAAATCCTGTCACTTGTTTAGAAAAGTTAATGGATTAAAAAAAAATTAGAGAAAGATTCAAGTGAAGTATTCTTTCCTTACCCCATATTTCATCTTCAGCAAATCCATGATTCTGATAATGTGTGGTCTGCATTCCTGATGATTTTCTACCAGGTGAGAGGTCACAGTAGGTGGCTCTGTGTCCACCTCTGGGACAAATGCCCATTTGTACCTGAAAAAAATGGATTATTTACTTGATAAGAAGACAGGCAGAAAAAAAAATCCTTGCTTGGCCCAAACGTAGTTTAGTAGAACACTGGTTTGTTTACAGAAAGGGCAGTCATAACTACAATTTTATGCTATTAGCAGAGATGAATTTAACGAACAAGGACATTACTATCATGTCAGTATTTAAGTGCAACTAGGTCCAAAAAAAATCCCAAGTGTGCGCAAAGGGAAAATGAAGAACAATCTCTGTGTTTTTCTTCTCCCAATTTCTCCAAGTTAAAGACCCTTCTAAGGAGGATGGTGAAATCGTCCTGCACTGACAAGACCAAACTGGTTTTCAAAATACCCCAAATTACATCTGTCTGAGTAACAACATCTGCAATTGTAAAAAGAATTGGTGGCAAAATTATGTCTACCAGAAAATAGATCTGGATTACTTTAAAGGGTAAGAGTGGTAACAACCCAGAAAACAGATAAGTAATTAAAGGACTTACATCTGAAACAACTGCATCCTATCAGGTGGAAATGAAAGCGCTGTGTCCAAAAACTTACAAGCTGATAAGTACAAGGACAGCTCATTCTGGTGTATGTCAGATCCACTGCCATCACCTGAGATTTTCTGTTTGCTGATTTTGCTGTTGGTCCTGTGTTAGTTACAATTAGGAAAAGTACCATTAAAACCTAAATCTACTAAATGTTTTTCATTCAGCAAAACAGAAATGTACATGTTTACACAAATAAGCACTCGCGCCTGTGCACAACAAAAACTACTCTTATTCTGTATGAGCATTGTGATTAATATAAAAGGCTGCAGAGGAAAAAGTAATCAAAAATATTCAGAAAAAAATGGCAACATGTTGAAATATTCAAATGCTTACTTAACATCTCTTCTATTTTTGTATGCACTGAATTTTTTGAACTTATCACTATTTTAGCTGCTGAAAAGGGAAGTCCTAAACTGTGATTCATCAGTACCAGAAATACACAAGTACAATAACAAAAAATCCCATTGTCTCCTCCCTATCTTAGAAAATCAAGTAAATAAATAAATAAATAAGCAAATCCAGAACAAGCACAATCATTATCTGCTTCCACAAGTACTCTATCAGATGAATGGTAATTCTTACTTTGATGGTTCATCTTCCTCAGTTAAATCTTCTTCAAGCTGTAGGAATGTCTGAATCTTTAAAGACATAAATTATTTTTTCAGGGATGCTGAAACATTCATACAACTCAATCACGAAGAGATATCCTTCACACAGAGTAAGGAACCACAGACTTTTACCTCACTCTTATGACTTGCCAAAAAATAGCAAGTCATGCAAGAGATTTCATTAGCAGCAACAACAAAATTAATGAAAAAGGTGTTTCCTAATGACAATGTTAATTCTTTTCCCAAATTATCACACTAATGTAAAACTATTAAAACATTTCCTTTTTCAAACAGGGAGTGTATTTGGGAGGAGGAAAAAGATGAAATGGGAAAAAAAGATACACTAATTAATTTCAAATTACTACTTATTTCTTACCAATTCAGTTACCATAATTGGCCACAATGAGGTTAGATGCTGAGGTGATATCCTTAATAGAAGAACTCTGAAGAAGAGAAACATTTGTGCAGCAACTAGAGAAGTCTGCCCAATACGGAGGTTCTCAGTCAGTCGTTCTGAAGTAAACATGAAAATTAAACAAACAAACGAAGAGTAATATTTTCCTGAAAATGTGTCATTTTGGGAAATTAAAAATACAGGCAGTCGCAAAACAAAATTTGTGCTTTATCATCTGTTTTGGATTGAATCCCTTGCACTGTATTAACAAAATTGTGATTCGGAGAAAGTCTGAAGACAGGGTGGTTTTATATTGAAAAATTTTTGTCAAAACTGACATTTAAGGAGAAGACCAACAGCTCAAGAGTTGCCAGAAGACTGCCACAAAATAATCATGTTTTCAGTTATATTACCAGACCAAAGCCTTTGGAACACAGATTCCTGTCCCTCGCAATGAGATTATTTATTTGTTAGAATTCAGAGATTCACAGCACTATAACTTTTGTTAAAAACTTTTAAAAAATGGAAGTATGTGTTGGAAAATAAGTAACATTCCTTTCCTAAGCAATTTATATATGTATTACAGCTCAAAAAAAAAAGGCAGGTGAAATCACAAATCTTACCTTGTATTAAGGGAAGATAGAGATGATACTGATCAATCTCTCCACTAAAGACAGCGAAAGCTTGCCGCTTTAGCAACATTGCTTTCTGCTCAAAACTTGGGTACAATTTTAAGGCGCTGCTCTGCATATCTGCAAAAGAGAGAACAATTATCTACCATGTAAAAAACTTCCTGAGGTTTGGGCTGAAAATAATTCCTATGTCCTGAAATTACTTAAAAAGAAAAACTCGCTTTGGTTCTACTGATTGGTGAACTAGTCTTGCACTGCAAACCTTCAGCTGTTCTTTAAGAAAATCTGAAAAAGAGACTAAAGCTGCTTTTTCTTTTGAAGCTCTAGGCAAATCAAGAGGTCCTATCCCACCCCTTCCCCCAGAACTTACTCCCCTGCACTCTTATGAAGCCTGAATTGGAGGTAAAAGCATATTGCTCAAAGGTTTGCTGTACTGGTGCACCACATTCCCACAGCTCAATGCCAGTACAGAGACACCTGCAAAATTAGCCAAAGCCTTCTTGCTTTCTAACAGGGAACATCTGCAAAAGGTCACACTTCAGCAACTTAAAATTATGGTGAAATGTGAATGCAGGAGTCCACCATTAGTACTTCTAGAGCAAAAATACTCGTGGTGTGTTTTAGACATGACCAAAACACAGAATTAACTTAGTACAGTTTTTATCTGTGAATAAAGTTGGCAATATAATCAATTATGCAGATGAAGCATTGTTTGTATTTTATTGATATACTAATATGTTAAAAATGCACCCAACTGCTCAAAAAGCAAATAGATTTCAAATTAATGTAGAAATAAGTGATCAGTAGCTGATACTTACTCATCAAATCTTTAAACATAGTTTTCTCATGTGTCAGAAGATGATCAATAATGGATCTCCAGCTGAGTAAGATACAGAAGGAATTAGATACTCAGAGAAAGCTTTGGTACAGATTCACCTCAGAAAAGATTCTGGTCAAGCTTTTCATACAATAAAGAGTTTCCAAACAGTATTCAATATGCAGACATGGTTTTAACACCTATTACGTTCTAAGTCCTCCAGCTCTACTGTATGCAGTTCCCTAATCACTAAGGGGAGTATCAGCATAAGATAAGTTTTTTCTAATGCACTATAATGAGAACTTAAGTGTTTATAATACATTTAGTAGAATTAGTGGTTGGGACCCATTTCTAACATTATTACATTCTGTGAGAAAGTACTAAACAGAATTTTCCTTCCAATATTAGCCATTCTCCTTTAAAGTCTTTCTCTGCAAATTCAGAATAGAATCTTGGAATGCTACAGTCTCATGTCTTACTGAGTGCATGAAGTGTCCATCTGGAAAAAAGCTGGATCCATATACAACTCGAGAACTTCTTTTTTCCAGGCTCGCTTGGTATAGGCATATCCACTCAATGAGCTGAGCAACTGAGCACTAGCACGAAAACTAGGAATGTTGTAGGCACTGGGGGAAGAGAATAATAATTATATATATATATATATATATACCAAAGTTAAGTTTGTATAAACAGAAAATAAACTTCAGGACTCCCTACAACTTCTAACCAAATTCTCTCAGTAACAGGTTATGTCTACGGGAGCTCATAACTCAGAGCAGCAGCAGATCAGCAGAAGCTCCTCACATTTCTAGTGTAGCTTGTCAGGGGAGATATTTCCAGATGAGATGTGCCTCATTACAGTACTGCCTGTCTCCACTACAGGTGTGTTTCAAAACTTCCCTGAAAAACGTTTCCAATAAAATTTTGTATCCCTGTGAGCAGACCCCTTTAGAAAGTACCACAGTAGGCTTCACCCAGATAACACTGATATGTCGGTTCTCACGTCATTATCACCTGTATAACAATCTCCCACACAAGCCTTTTTCTCCTTGTGCTGCCCTATACAACATCCCACACTAAATTTGGACACCATGTTCTGCAAGGTACAGTAGCACATCAAGAATCTGACTGACTTGGTTAGGGGTGAAGCAGGCAGAAAACACTGTAATAGATACAATGGAAAATGCACAAATGTAATGAATAGAAAAGAATATTTTCCCAAAATTTCTCTGCATAATTTTCAAGCCAACCCTCCCAACCCCTGAGAGGGAGCATGGAAATGTCTTCAAACCCTGCTGCACCCTGAGGCTTGCTGGCTCTGATGCTTACTTCCCAATGAGTCTAGACCTATCATCCCTTTTAAGCATGGCTGGTTATATCTTCTCTGACCCTCTATACCTTGTTTTGCTCTCGACTGTATACTGGCTAGTGGTTTTGACTGCGGCCTAAGTAACACTTGAGACAAAAATCCTTACTTCCCCTTCCTAGCCACCCACGGGCGGTGGCTGATAAAGTGCTCTTCCATATTTCAGTACAGATTAGTCTGCTCAGACAAACGTAGTAGCCAAAAGGTAGCAGCCAGGAAGAGGGAAGCTTGAAAGCAGCTACAGCAGAAACAGTTGGAGCTCAGAAAAATGGAACTGGTGGCAAACAGGAAAGAAAAGGGGAGAGTTGCTTCCTTTGACTTGGCCGAGTGGCAGGAAGCAACCCTCAACAAACAAAAGGTTTCAGTTCCTGGGTGAAATACAGTTCATACCTTACTAGAATGGAAACAGAGGAGAGGACAAGCAGAAGAAAAAGCAAAAGCATTACAGTGTGGCCAAAAAACCAATTAGTCTTAAGAAAAACCACACGTGCAGAGAGGGAAGTCACCTGTGGTTGCGTAGGTAAGGAAATACATAATAAAGCAAACGTGAAATCAATGGCACAGCTTTCTCCTTCTCGTCGCTCCGGTAGACCATGTCCAAAAGAGAAGCAAGAACCTTAAAAATGAAAAGAATGTCCCTTTAAACCTCCAATTGGTATTTCTGACAAAAGGGGAAATCATGCTATATTTCAGGCTAGAATGTGTGTGCACATAGGATGTCTCAATAAAGATTTAAGCTCCCATTTAAACTATCAGGAAAACCTACATACTCTCCTGCTCAATAATATCAATAAACAACAACCCCACAGATGAAAGCAGCAACTACAAAACTTTTTCCTACTTACTTCTGCAAGGAGGGAAAGAGCTTGGACACTGTATATTGAAGGAGCAGAGGCAGAAACCATTGAAGATGGTGCCACTGATGTATCTGAAAGAGGTAAAAATAATTAGTTTTCCCTTAAGACATGTTTAAATTTTGCTGTTTCCTAATATTCTTCCAAAACAGAACTGTTAATTGCATACTGGTATTAAAGTGAAATCCTTCTGGGTATGTTGCCACAATGACATAACTCATGCCCCGTGCGTTTCTGTCCCATATATTGCATGCATCACTAGTAAGTTTTCCTCTGTATTATACACAATCTGCAGATATTTACTAAACCCATTGAGACTGACATTGTTATTCGAGAATAATGTATTTTTTTTTTTTGCTGTTTTACTTTGTCTGTATTACTCCCATGTCATACAAACTACACACTATCAAACACCTTGTATTCTTCACTTAAACAGAAGACAGGAAACAGCAGAAAGTCAGACAAAACCACATTACCGTTCACATCTTCAGTGTTGAAGTCATCTGGTAAAATCTGAGGACGAGCTTTCACTTCTAAGTTCCGGCTCAGCCAGCTAGTCTGTTCCAGAGAAGAACCAGCAACAGTCCCTACAGCCTCCAAGATTTTTTGGGTCACTTCCTATAACATAACCAGATAACATGGGATCAGATGAAAGCCATTATCGCTTAGCCGATCCAAAAGTCCTTTTATATGGAACATGTCAAGACAACCAGAAGTAGGCACTTTTATCTCTTAGAAATATAAATACTTCTCTGATTTAACTATCTGTGCTCTCAAGATAACTAACTACTGCTCACTTCAAATAAGATCAGGCAAGAAAATAAGAAGCAGGAAAAATTTTAAGTTAGCTTAAGATGAAGGTTTTGGTCATGATTTGCCATGCAAGCCATTACCATTAACATAGTATCAGTTTGGCATCAGTTCTACCACAATTTACATATTAGCTGTCATCTGTCAAAGACATGATCTGAATTGTTCATCCCCTCAGAAATGGCATATCAATGCCTTTATTGTTTTGAACTCTCTTCCCTTTAATTCCTTTCACATTTGGAGAGCATCAAGTGAGGCAAGGCTTTATTTTATGACAATACATCTGCTCCTATTTCAGTCTTTCTATTAGGTGTAAGCAAGACAGCATTAAACTGTGCACACAGTCACTTCAGCGTATTTAATTCCCAGAGAAATGAAAAGCTGGGCACCAAATCCCAGGTATCTAAAGTAAAGCAGAGGTCACTTGTGAAGAGGCTATAAGATGGCAAGATGGCAAAACTGACTTTTTATTATCATCATTGTTTTGCTGGCAAGCCTCTAAAGCAGAAGTGGAGATTAAATTTCTCAGTTGGCATATGAAAGTACTGTCACTGTAACACTGTCTCACCTCATACACAGCATTCCTTTGGCTCAGACCTAAAGCTGCACGCATGTAGGTAGTGCTTTACGTGTTCTGGTGAAATCACTTCAGTGTAGGAACAGAATCCTGCTCTGCCCCACCCCTTCTTTACACAAAAGGTGAGCTGACAGTCATGTACATTGCCAAACACAGCTATGAGCTTCAGAGATAATTATGCTCCTAATTTTCCTAGATAGTTTTGAGATTTCAATGCTTACTCATACAACACAGAATCACAGAACAGTTAGGGCTGGAAAGGACCTTAAGACTATCCAGTTCCAATCCCCCTGTCATGGACAGGGACACCTCACACTAAACCATGTCACCCAAGGCTCCATCCAACCTGCCCCTGAACACTGCCAGGGATGGAGCATTCACAACTTCCCTGGGCAAACGATTCCAGTGCCTCACCACCCTTACAGTAAAGAACTTCCTCCTTATATCTAACATAAACGTCCCCTGTTTAAGTTTGAACCCGTTACCCCTTGTCCTATCACTACAGTCCCTAACGAAGAGTCCCTCCCAGCATCCTTATAGGCCGCCTTCAGATACTGGAAGGCTGCTATGAGGTCTCCATGCAGCCTTCTCTTCTCCAGGCTGAACAGCCCCAACTTTCTCAGCCTATCTTCATACAGGAGGTGCTCCAGTCCCCTGATCATTCTCATGGCCATGAGCTCATGATGTTATACTTGTGTTATGATTTAAATTCTGATAAGGACCATAAAATTACATAGGGAAACAGCTTCGAGAATTCCATAGTTATCACTGCGATTTCATGCATTTTTGACAGAATTTCGTTAGAGGCATTCTGTGTATCATGCCTCTCATATTTGAGTCTCCCATATTTACCAGACCTAAGCCAAAACATGTGGATGCACATTCACATATTATATAAGCGTAGGTGAATTCAGAGACAAAGTACAGATCAAGTAATCTTTACTTTTACTTAGATGTACAGTGCCAGATTTATGAATTAAAAGGAATAGATTGTATACACTGTACCTGCAAGTCTTTTTGGTCTTTTTTGTTTTCTAGAGTAGGTGTCCTAGTCACAAAGTCATTCAGAGTGCTGTGGGAAAATCAAGTCACTCCAAGTTAGTAATTGGAGAGGTCTACTCAATGCACCTATAAACCTTCTTCTCTCTTATGCAGTACCTGAGAAGAAGAAAGTGTCCAGGAGGAGCCAAGTTCAACTGCACAGACTCTTTGAGAAGTCCTAATAAGGACTGGAAGTTCTCCTGCAGGGCTGAGACAGGCAGTCTGTCAAAACCAAAACAAAACCAAAACACACACTAAGTCTTTGTTCAGTTAAGGGAAAAACCAACAAAAAACCACGCAACATACATGGGTAACATCATGGCCTGAAAGCTTCCATGAGGATCAGATCAGTCCTTTAGAATCTGCCACTTCCTAATAGGAACATGCTGGTCTGAATATACTTAAGATATTTCTCTCAAGAGCTATTGTAATTACCCTGAGGGAGAAAAGGAAGGTGACAGAAGATACCTCCCCCCATAGATTGGCTCTCTGAGGAGAAAAGCTAAAAGGTGTAATTATTAATAGTTCCAACAGATGCCTCCTAAAGTACAGCGATAACAGCAATGCTAAGCACACATACCAGATTAGGTCTCACGATCAGCAATTTTATCATATCGTAAACCAATGTAACCCAACACAGCAAAATGATAACTTTAACCCAGCCCCCCGAGGTGATAAACAGCACCACAGGGAACATACACAGCAAGCAAGGTGTGCCATAATGCAACCCTGAGAACACACGCAACTCAAAACAGATAAAGCAACGTTGTGACCAGATACTGTTAAACTAATACAGTGAATGCTTATAACACATTTTTTTTAACATGCTCTGGTCAGATCTGTCCTTATCTCAACCCTCTTCAAGAGTGCCAAAAAAGACACTGGTGGTTTAAGCCAGCTGGCAGCTAAACACCACACAGCCACTCTCTCACTGCCCCTGGTGGGATGGGGGAGAGAATTGGGACAAAAAAATCAGAAAGCAAAATTAATGAGTTGACATAAAGACACTTTAATAGGACAGAAAAAGAAGGGGAAATAATAATAATAAAGATGATAAAAGAATTAGAATATGCAAAACAAGTGATGCACAATGAAATTGCTCACCACCTGCTGACCAGTGCCCAGCCAGCTCCTGAGCAGCGGCCCCTGGCCAGCTTTCCCCCTGGTTTATATACTGAGCATGACGTCATATGGTATGGGATAGCCCTTTGGCCAGTTGGGGTCAGCTATCCTGGCTATGTCCCCTTCCAGCTTCTTGTGTACCCACAGCCTCCTCGCTGGTGGGGTGGTGTGAGAAGCTGAAAAGTCCTTGAGTTCATGTAAGCACTTATCAGCAGTAACTAACACATCAGTGTGTTACCAACATTATTCTCAACCTAAACCCAAAACACAGCACTATACCATCTACTAGGAAGAAAATTAACTCTATCCCAGCCAAAACCGGGACACTGATCCAACAACATGGTATAAATATCCCTAAGTACAAGCAATATGTGTACATCTGTAAATGCTAGCAGTATATACAGTATGCCAGTCAGAGGGCTGTGTCTTCAGAAGAAAGAAAAGAAATAGTTCAGCCTCCCAATCCACAGCATGCCAGCTTATTTTATCTTCATAGCTTACTCAATACAGTATATTGTACAGTCTGATATATCGCCAGGCTTCCATGAGGAAAGCCGAGTACGTGAGTAGTTTTGGTCAAAGGAGTGTTTCCAATCAACTGTCTGAACCACTACATGTCCAGCACAAACTGCAGCCAGAGCAGTTTTATTGAATTTTTAAGTTCTCTATCCATTCAATCTGGCAACATAGAACAGGTAGGAGAAAAGATCATAACAAATTATACAAGTTTCTTGCTAATGAGAGGCCTGAAGTACCTTGCAGTATTCGTACGAAATGAGGCTTTCAGGCTGGCCTTATCAACAGATCAAATGGAACATAATGTCATAGCCCAGTTATTTTGTGTCTATCTGTTACTTAACAATGAAGTAGCAATAATCATTTCCTACATTGTGTTCTGTGACATTGGAATACAAAGATCAAAGTAAAGCAGAAACAGTGATGCTGGCTGTTATCCTAACTAGAGTCAAACAGAAAGTTCTTTTTTATAATGGCTGAATTACCTTTGAATGAAAGCATAACTGAACTGTAGCACTGGAATATCTACAAGAGAAGATTTCTGAAAAATAAAAGCAAAACCACAGTTATCTGCCAAAAGAAAAAAAACACAAAAACAAACAAAACAGAAGTTCCAAGCTGTTGAATATTTGTGTTCAATGCTTTCTTCTTAGAAACCACTTGTATTCCAACAGGTGACCAACTATGTCTATACATCAGTATGAGGGAATTCAGAGCCTTAATAAACGACCCCAGTTCAGAAGCAGACATATCACTTTGAAATATCTGTTATAGGTTATTCAGAGCTGTAGGAGCTCCTGCAATGGTGTGCACAGCAGCAAAACTGACTTCCTTGAAAACCAACTGGAAGACAGGAGACACAATGTGAAGTACTTTTCGGGTAAGGATAGAAAGATAGAAGTGCATCATTAAGTTGTATATCTCCAGCAACTTCATGAAAATTGTCAGGGTCTTTGGTAGTGAAGGACTCTATAGTATATATACTATATATATATATACCAACAGCTACACTAGCAAAACATTCTAAAGAATGGTTTTACATTGATGGATAAAAACACAGAAACCTATATTCTGGAAAACCTTGCTTATTCAGGAGCAAATGAGAATCATGCATCTTAAAAAAACAACTTCAAAATAAAACCAAACTTTCCTTCTAGCAATATTTAGATGACACATTGGAATAGAACCAGAATAGAATATATTAAGAAAATGGAATTATCTTAATGGTTACCTCTTCGCCCTTGATTTGTGATGGTTTCTTGACTACCTCTTTGACTAGACATAATATAGTGTCAATTTTCAGTGTGTTAAGTGCACATATTAAGTCCACAAGAATAAGCTGAGACGCACTAGCCACTGGAAGAATCTGACAAAATAAAAGACAGAGCCCTCAGATCACTGTAGGAGGCAAAACATGAAGTTGAAAAAAACAGGTTTTTGTGTGATTACTCAAATACCAATACTTACACAAAACATAAACTGGACAAGTTAAATCAAGCATGCAATAATTTGCCATATGTGGATCTTCTCCCAACACCTTCATGAAAACAACTTCATTATGCTCAAATGAAAGCAGGAAAGAGGTGTTCTATGCCAAATAAATGCCAAATTTCATGGACTACAGCTCCAACCTTTCTATGGAAATAGAGTTGATTCAAGGTCTTTAAAATACAATTGAAAAATTGCAATCTTAAGATTACAAGCCAGCACTGAATAAAAAAATGCCTGTTACTATCAGACCTAAACTCCTATACTGTCTTTTTTATTTGATTATTTATTTAGCTTTAACTATAGCCCTGATGCTTTATGGAATTATGTATAAATAGGAGTGTTTCAGATTTTTCAGTGACTTGCCACATCACATGTAAAAAACCCCCAAAGAATCTATAAACAAACCCAGAGTTTAGACCTGATCATATAAATGTAACATTTGACTGGAAAACTAAGGGTGCTTTTCTTCAGTTTCACCTTGCTTTTACTTTGATTCCTATGAGGTTTCTTGCTATTCCATACTGCTGCAATTGCTGCCATCAGCTGGATTCCAAGTTGTGCTGTCAATGGATTTATGAAGTCCAGTATTTTAGTTCTTAATGTCTATAGAGGGGGAAAAAACAACTGTCAATGCTCAACTTTGTAAGGCAAAGGCTATTCTATAGTTTGTAAACACTTTTTCCTTTTCCCAAAATATTCAGAAAATGTCAAAGAATTTCTTGATATACTTGGTAGATGGACTAGTTTTAATAACTTGAATTAGTGTATCCTCCTTACATATGGAAGGTGCATTTGTTGTAAAACATTGCAAAATAGAAAAAAATAACTTCTGTGTTCTATTCTCTCTTCTCCTACAGATATTTTCACTACATTTTATCAATATCCACAGAGAAGAAGGGAAAGTCTAGTATTTTTATTCCTGCAGGTATATGTTCTACTGTCTGTGGAAGGTGCTGACAATTCAGAGGCGGTTAGCTCTACAGAAGCTCACAGAAAAAGCAAAACATTAAACAGATCAGGTAAGGATGCAGATGGGCAAAAAAAATAGGGACAAGTCTACTTTTGTAGGTAGGTACTGTGCAAGTCTGTAGCTCATGACAGTTCTTTGTGGCTCAGTATTACTCTGAGAAGAGCAAAACTATTCCTATGAACTCTATGTAAAATGCACTGGTGAGGGAAGGGATGATAAGGATGATGAGATACACAGCAGTTTAAAAGGACTCCTACTTTAGTTGCTTTAAAGTAAACTGAAGAAGAGCCTTTAGTTGTTCCAAAGAAGTCAGTTGGTCTTTTTTGAGAGTCTTCCCTCTTTATAACACTCCAGAGAAGAGACATGGTATTAATAATGCGAGGCAATTCTTCCAAAATGGCATTCCTAGCATTTCTCAAGTTCGCAGGTTCAACTAAACATGAGGACTAGAAAAAAACCAAAAAACATGAATATTAAAATACCTTACATTATGCACCACAGATTTGTCTAGCAAATTATTATAACATCCTCTTCTGACAAATGTTATAGAAAATAAAAATTGTGGTGAACACATCAGCATGCTATAAACTCAAAAGAAAATAGAAGACTTTGCTAATGACAGAGCAACTGTAGACAAGCTACATGGGTGTAATACTTGTGTGATTAAGATCATCACAAACATCTTGTGCTTAGGATTAACTTTCCTGTCTTCAAACCAAAAAAAAGTTCAGTTTCCCTCTCTTACACTTTTACTTAGTTTACTTCTTTTGGTTTACTATGAGGCTTCTTTTAGGTTATCTTCTTGTATAAACCTGCATTACTATGTATATTCACCGCTGAAGGAAGAAGTTTGATGAACTGCTGCCAAGGCATCAAATAAGTGGTAGGCATTAAGCACTTACCTTTTTATTTTGATTAGGGTGGTCCAGAAGGCAGAAGTGACCAATGGTTGTCAGACCTTCCAAAAGGGTTAGGGGGTAATCAGGTGTAACATTTTCTCTTTTAGAAGTTAAGCTTTAAAGGAAAAAAACCAAAGCAAAACAAAACCCAAATCAGTTAACAGGCCAAGTGTTATTTCCTTGATTAAAAATTCCAGTAGAAATCTGTTTCTATTCAATAGTTAAAAGAATACTGGAAAGACCAGACAGGACTATCAAAACAAGGGATTCACAAACTACACTTGAACAACCCTGTTTGCTTGTCTAGATCTTTCCCCACCTGACCACAAAACTTTAGCATTCAATTATATTTCCCTAGTCCTTTCACTTACTGCCCGTTCTGAACAGTATCACTGTATTTTTCTGCTTCACTGTATCTCTCCTCAAATAGTCCTCCAAAACCCTCAGTCTTGTCAAAACTGGGAACTTCTTTTTCACTTGGATAGCAGGTAGAGGGGGACAGGAAGTATTACAGCTGCTGGTCATCCTTGCTGCTGGTCCCCTTTCTTTTCTTCCTCCAACTGCAGTGAGCCCTGCTGCAACAATACATCCTCTGCCAAACCTGGGCTCAAGGAACAGATGCCTGCATATGCAGCAGGGCTTAAGGATCAAACTCTGGGAGCCACAATGCTAAACCAGAAACTTACTATGCACTACTGTGTAGCAGGGGGAACTCCAGCATAACAAATCCCACATTGCAGACTCTTACCTTGCAGATGCAGTCTCTTACCTTGCAGATGCTTTTGTAGATGTCTTCACAGCTTCATTTTCATACTGTTTGACAAGCTCATCCAGGTTTTTACATATCTGTACAACAAATGGTGCCACAGTCCAGCCTAAGGACTTCCCAAAATAGGGCAAGGAACTTGTCACTAAGGCTACCCAAGTGGGATGCATCCCATGGCCATACTCTGGTTGCAATCCTCTAACCACAGCAGAGACAAATAATCCCTGTGAAGTTATTGGGTGTGGATAGACATATTGCATTGCACCAATAGACTGCTGGAAATTAAGAGCCTGCTGCCATTCCTTAGAGAGGTCTGGTTGATTCTCCTGCTCCCCATGAGTCTGTCCAAGATGGTGCTCCAAGACAATCAATACCTGCAAAAGCTTCAGCAACTCAATCTGCAGTGGGTGTTCACTCCATATTTGATCATGCCCAAAATTTATTATGCTTTCTTCAAAGAGCCCTTCTTCAGGAACATTATTAGCTCCATCTGCCATTAGAAACTCATACCGCTTCTGACTTATATACATAGATGCAGACAAAGAAAGAAGAACAAACTCCTGAATTTTGCATCTTCCTAGCAAATTGCGTATGAACTCTACATTCTTATTCTCTGCTGCCTTTGCCATGGTAGCTAGCTGGGTCATCATTCTAATCAGGACTTCCACACTTTTAACCTGAACATCTCTGTTGCCAAGCACATCTCGGTGTGTGACCTTCAAGTAGCATGGATAATATGAGCGCAGAAAACTCAGACAGAGGTAAATGAGCAGTTCTATTAGAAGAGAATGGGGACACATGGTTGGGGACTGAGTTTGGAGCTTGCCATAAAAACTCTGCCCCACAAGAGCTTCCTGATGGCGAGCTAAGAGATTGTAAATAAGATTCAAATGTGCTGTGGAGCTGGTATCCATGCTTGTAGTAGCTACAGCTTCAATAAATTCTTTAGGGTTTGTTTTAAGCACTGCCTCCAGAACAGAAAAAGCATACAATACCCTCTTAGAATCATAAGGCTGCAAATATAGCAGCATGTGTTTGAACAGAGCTTCAATCATCTCCTGTTTTTCCTTCTGTTGCTTGAGCAACCTAGAATTGGTAATTTCCTGGAGCTCCAAGTCCACCTCTTCATCACTTGACAGAGACTCTGACACTTGAGTCCCCTCAGAGTCAGCACGTACAAGGTTTAGCGCTGCACTGGATTTGGAGCTTTCAGGAAGGAACGCACTGAGCAAACTCATATGGTTTGTGGTCTCTTTGCCATCGCTTGCAGCACTGTCATTGTCCTCATTGCTCACTTCTTGCAGCTCCAGAGAAGGAGAAAAAGAGGATGTATTTTCACTGTCATGGCCTGTGCTGGTGTCTGCTGATTCTGTGTGCTCGCTGTTATCTTGGTCACCATCTGCTTCATGTAAAATAACTGGATTACAAGAGCCATCATTTTCAGGCTGTTCAGTTTTTAACACCAGCTTCTCTGGGTCTTTTTCCACTTCTGCCCAAATTGCTTCTCTATCCACAGTAGTAAACTGACTCAATGGAAGGTTTTCCTCGGAATTGCTCTCAGAGATGCCAGACTCTTTCAAAGAGGCCTTTTTCTTGCAAAGCAAATCACGTATATCTTCTGGAAAAAAAATTACTTTGTTTTGGGTTTGTTTTTCAAAAAGAGCATATAATTGTCAATTTCACATGCAGAACCATAGAACAGTTTGGGCTGTAAATTAACTTTAAAGATCATATAGAACAAAACATACTTTATACTGAAGAAATCATTGTAAGAAAAGAAAAGGTTACAAAGCTCTCTGCTCTAGTATTAATTGCAATGAATTAAGCTAAAAAAAAAATTAAAAAAGTAATGGGTTAAGGCAAGATTATCTATTTTATCTTTAAGCGCTTGAGCAGTGCTAACCTATTGTATGTGCAAGAGAATAGGATCAAAACATTAAGCTGTTTCACTTATGCTATGACGCCCTAGATGTGACAATTTTTTTTTATGCTTCCTGAGCATAAAATGTTTGCTGAGATCAGAAGGGAAATGAGAAGGGTAGTAAGAGAGGAATTGTGTTTGTATAGCATCTAATAAACAGGTCCCTTTGGATGCTATAAATGTCTGCCATCTATTTGCCGATCAAGATAGAAAAACAATTATGCAAGCCAACAGCTAGATTAACAGTAATGAAACACACAGTGACAAGGAAGTTTCTTTACACAAAGCTATCAGACATTTCTCCATCATCTTCCTGCTGTGCTCCAAAACCAACCTTGGCTACTTGGGCCAAATGGTGCAGTGTCTCATATTCATACCATTCTCAGCAATCCCAAACCTGAACAGACTGACAGCCTTCACAGGACTCTGAACTTGAAGCAAACCCTGGCTCCATGCCTGTCTTGGTCTTCCTCAGGTGCTTCCCACAGGTGTCTGTCACACTTGTCACACACATTGTGAATCACATATGACACACAGATCATGTGTGGTTCACAATGGTTCTTACTATGGGCCTTAAAACGGACATCTTCCAGCTGTCAAATTCAGCTTGACCACGTAAAAACACCCTGCCACATTCATAACTTTGGGTGGCTGAAGGTCATCTTCTATTCCAAACATCTCTCTTTGCTTCTATGTCCTAGGCTTGGGGATCCTGGAGACATATGCCACAAGGGCTCAGCTCTCCTCTTGAACCAAGGTAGATCTTCTTTGGACAAATATATTTTAATTTTCAGAAGTCAGAAGAATTAGATGGGAGGTTTTGTGTGCTGTGCCCTAGACAACAACATGTTCCTCCCAACCTCTGGTTATTAACAAAATGCTGAAGGAGTCATTAACAAAAAATATTCTGAAAAAAGTAACTTGATATGAGGGTGCACTGTGTTTGAGGGCAAGACTGGGTGGAGAGAGTAAGATTTGCCTGTTCATCCTACCTAGACAGGTATCCTGTCATCCTACTGAGAAAATTCCTGGACTAACACAGTCACCAAACTGCTCTTGGATTTCATTTGGTCGCAGACCTAGTTTTGCTCAAGAAGGGATCCTGTACACAGTGAACACACATGCAGTGTGGATCATCTGGGAATGGCAATGAGAAGTGTGGCACAAGATCCCAGAGCAAAGCAGGTAGCAATCCAAACTAACAGTGGAGGTGCAGTCACCATAACAGAAATGATCATTAGGCCTTCAAGTAGCATAACTTACTCCTGAACTCTGTTTTAGGCATCACTATAGGTACTAGGATGAGGAGAAATCTACGGAACTGATGCAAGACAACTTAGGGTAACAGGATGCCCTTGTATTTCAGAGGCTGTATTTCAGTAGGTGTTCAGGAGTATGCAGTGCTATATTAGCACTTACAGTTTCAGTCCAAGAACAGTTTTACCTGCTGAGTTTTTCTGTTTGATGTAGTGGATGGACGTGCGCTGTGTCTTTGGATGAAGCAGCAGCAGCAGGACTGGTTCAAGAATCCGTGCAACATCATTAAGTGAAAGAGCACGAATCAGCCAGCCCTGTGCTGCAGCACCAATTGCGCCATCTGAACAATTGAGACTGTCCAGTACCACAAACAGAGACCTGAGTGGAGAAATCAGAATGAAGAAGTACAATTGAAATCCCTAAGAAGGTTAATGCAAACAACAAAATAGTGGCAGGGAACAGACATAGTGCATGTTCAAGTAAGCACCAGTCAATGGCTCATGTCCACTAACAATACCTTGATCACGCACATTTTCCGGAACTAAGGTCAAGTACACATGCGTTTGTAAAAGCAAGGCCAGACATACTCACACTCTAGAAGAGCAGCATATTTTAAAGTTCTTTCACATATTTATTTAGACAGATTCTTAACGCTTTTGTCCCATTTTATGCAAGGTTATGGTCTTGTAAATAGGAAGTAAAACTATAAGATTTTTTTTTTCATAGGTAGCTGGTTCTATTTTCTTTGGAAATAAAAAATGCATTATGCAGAAACTCATCTGGAAGCTACTCATACGAAGCTCTTTCTATAGAAACTTTCTTCATACAAGAAAGTGCACCATGCATACAAGGTGCCCCATGCTTTGCAAACATAATAAGATCTTCCTTTTGCTCTTGTTTCTTTTTTTCGTCTCTACAGAGAACTTTTTCCTACCTCAGAAAAAAAAACCAAACCCATAATAAAGCATGATATAGTTAAACATATAAATGTAAGTCCAAGACAGTGGAAATGGAAAATACCTATCAAAGGACCGATTGTGAGAAGTCACTCTGCTGCCTTGGATCTCTCTGGTCAGGTGCCACATGACAGAGAATCTGAACAGTGCTTCCAGCCTTGTCCTCTGTGCAAGGAAACAAGAGAGACACATATTTTTTACAGCAGCCATCTCTGAGTAAAGTTTTCGTGATTTTTAAACCTCTAGCAGAACAATAGCTATTGTGTAGGTGACTGCTGATCCTTCTCAGGTAGTTTTCTATCTTGCAATAAACTAAATCAAAATGCGATATACACGTGAATGAACAGCCAAAACGTTAACAGCCACAGTGTTAATAGGAGCAAGAAAAGATGTGCTGATACATCAAAAATGTATTTCAGGGCTCTGGCGTATAAACACTTTAGTCTTGGTTTAGCACTAGGGAGGTTTGAAAGTTGGATGGCAAACAGGAAGACACTGGTATATTACGTAGTGTTTGCTATTGGTAATTTTGTTTGAAAGCTTTTAAAAGATTTCCAAACTTTTAAGCTTCAAAATTGTAAGAGCAAATGTATGAAAACAATACTGAAGACTGAAGGTGGCTATTTTAAGTTTTATTGTGCAAGGCAGTTCTCAGAAATACACTGTAAGCTATTAAAGAACTATTCTTACTTACTATTAAACTTAGTCATTAAACTAGGTAAATAAAATAATTAATAACTAGGTCACTTAAAATTCAGCTACTTATTATGAGAACTAAATGCTGAGCCAACATTATGTTGACATACATTTACAAAGCAATAAAATCTTTTGTTGGAATATGCAGCTTACAAAATGAACACAAAATAAAATTGGTTTAGAGTGTTTGGTGGAGCTAGGTCAGTTTGGAAACACAACAAAAACTGCAAGTTTTTAGTTACTACATGATTTGTGCTGAAACTAAAAAAGCTTCAGTGGCTGAACTTGTATCCAGGGATTAAGTTTAGCAGTATTCCTGTGATGAATAAATTCCAGGGAATTGTAAAGGCATGAACAGAGTTTGTCAGACTCTTGGAAGACAGAGAGATCATGGAAGTGAAGATATGGGGTGGAAGGGAACTGGAAGCAGACTGAAAAGCACTGGAATAACTCTACAGTGATGAAGGGACTTCAGTGAATAAAGGACTTACTTTATCACGATCCAAAAGTGCGTGGCAGATAATGTCTTCGCAGATATTTGCTGATGGTGCCAAGCAGTGCAGCCTGTAGAACAGCTCCACACATGCAATATGATGCTCCCGTGTCTCTTTGTTCAGCTGATTCCAGAGCACGCAGGCTACTCTCTAGGGAAAAATAACATCAACAAGTAATTAATATTAATAATAGTAATTTATTCCTTGACTTAAAAGCTTTCCATTGCGTAAACCCCCTCTACTACCAAAAGAGATTTCCAAACTGCCCTAGTTTAGCAAGGAGCAAAAATTCAGGTTATACACTCAGGCCTAAAGGACTTTCCTACCTGAGCAGGACAGATAATACAAATGTATGTTCATGAGAAGGTAAGGAAACCATTTCTGCTCCTATTTTCTGGGTCAAAACTTAATAGATTGCTCATGTGTCAAGCACAGCAACTGGAAACACAGGAACTAAGAAAAAGATCTTGGAACCAACACTCATACCAACACCAATATCAAAAAATATTCAGGAGAAGGAAAGAATCTTTGAAATACATATACTAAAAATAAGGAGGATTATTATGCAGCCATTAACATTTTCTCTTATCTGAAAACTTAGAGTGGTATCAAAGTTTTACAAAGCATGGCTTTCGACCTAATGAAACCAAATCCTTCAAGTCAGAAATCAAATATATCTACCCCCAAGAATTCAGGCACAACACCCAAATAGCAATCTGAAAATAACCTTTCACTTTTGAATGTTCTGTTGAGAAGCACATGCAGAAGAATGCAATTGCTTCGCAATGCTTGTGAAAGCAAAAAAAAGCAGTGTGTCACTGTTACACAAATATCTTGCGCCCAGCATCCATTCAAATAACATTTGCTTTCCTACACCATAGAATCACAGAATCATAGAATAGTTAGGGTTGGAAAGGACCTTAAGATCATCTAGTTCTAACCCCCCTGCCATGGGCAGGGACGTCTCATACCACCCTTACAGGTTCAATGTAGTTGGGCAGTAAAAAAGGAAAAGCAAATTGACACCTGGTAGAAATCTGTTTTCTCTGAGATGATCTTTAGGACTCCAGGAGCAACGGGAGGAAGGGTGACCATCTGTAGCTTTCCAAAGAAGGGGTTGTGGCCAGACACTTTGTATCTCTTCATTCTATCTTCTATCACAAGTGCCAGTGACTGGGAATGGTTGATCACCTCCAGCAGTGTGAAGATGGATACATTTTGAACATAGCAGTCATTTACACAACAGCATATTGTCATTAAGGACTTCAGCCACAGAGGGAAACTGGCATCACAACCTTCTCAGAGGATAAGTGAAAAAAAAAAAATAAAATAAAATTTTTTTAATAAACACAAGGTTGTGGTCATATTTCCAAGAATCCTTCAACCAAGCTCACAGGACCAAGAATCAAAAATGACTACCCAAATCCAACTGCCATGCTATTATCAAGTCACTTACTTCAGGAAGGACTTGCTTCAGAGCAAGTTACATTCTTTTCCCTATTTCTCCCAGCAGAAAGCTCCTGCAGGACCTTGGTAACCCAGTAACTAGTGGATTTCTGCTTTCCATTTTATGCTTACTCACACCTAGTTTTCACAGCTGCTGCTTTCCAGCTCTCATTGTCAAAAACCACAGTGGTCTGCTGATCCAAGGAGGCTCTTTCACATAGAACTGAGGCATATCATTTCAGAAACCATGAAGCACCCAAAGAACTGATATAGCTAACATCAAGTCAAGCCATCTTTGCCTCTCCTGAGTGAATAATCAGATACATTTTTATTAAGGCTTGACTGGAGACGGTCTGAAGTATGAGTTCTGGCTTCAAGCCCAAATACTTGAACTGTTTTTCTATCACAACTACTCTTCCTTCTCCACATCAGACAACTTCTGTATCACATTTAGCGCAGAACTTTACTATCAGAGGTCTTCTCTTCCTGGCTTTAAACCTTACTGTGTTCTCCAGGATGTGCAGTTGAAAAGAATTTTGAAAATAAACTTCTATAACCCTAGGATGATATTTCAAAGAAACATAATTATGAAAGCAAGCCTTCCAAGTTGAGCTACACTGCTGACCACATGCAAGGCACTGCAAATATGCAAAAGTCCATGTCAGCCAGACAACTCACCCATGTAGATGATGCACGTATCATCACATTGCTGAGGAAGACAGCAGAAATTTGTAGTGAGGTGAGGATAAGAACTCAATTTATTTGGTTTCTCACCTTTCCATACACTACAAACCTATCTTGTCAACTAGTCTTCAGGCCAATAACTGCTTCTGTTAAAGCTAATGAATGAAATTGAACTCCCAGAACAAACAGACCCACCAGTTATACAACATTATTCTTTCTTAGCTTACATTGGACTGGACTCTTTTGAATTACTGAGGTTTATGGAAAGAGCTTATTTTGCTTCTGGTATGGTTCAGAGCTCCAGTTTTCTACCTACACCCATCTTCCTCTAACACAACGGATTTCCTGAAAAACCTGAACCATGCCACAAAGCTACAGGCCAGAAGGTCTTTGCATCCCTTCAGCTACAAGTTTTGTAGTGAAAGCTTTCAAAAGAATGTGAATTATAAAGCTTGGTAAAAATTGTCCCTCAGCTGCAAGATGGAAAACACATGCTGATGTGGGTAAGTCTTTAATTCACGTGCAATTTGCCTTCAGCCCTTTCAAAAGTCATTACTACTGGCCCACGTCACATAGCTCACACTGCTATTCCCTGATGCTCAAGTTTCCTAGTAAAGAATCTTTTCTTACCAGGAACCTGAAACAGAGAGAGACACAACTGTTCCATCTCTTCCTCCGAAAGATAGACTGGGAATGTGGTGCAATCCAACAAAAGGTGACAAGCTGCAGAGAAAGCTTCCTTGCAGTCACCTCTAAGGGGTCCCAAGACAAGCATTACTTGTTCAAAGTCCCACTCTTCTTCTTCCTTTTCCTTTTTATTACCAGAGTTGTGGTCAGAAGGAAGAGGATTAGAACTCTTGTTCTTGAATGGTGACCCTCGAACTGAGAACAAGTCTGAAAGCATTTGTTTAAACTGAGGTACAGTGATTTGCTTTGCATCCCAAGGGCTCTTCTTGCTACCACTTTCAGACAATCTGTAGCCATTCTCTTTTCTCTCTTTTCCACTCAGATTCATTGCTGAGATGTTTTCGTTATTTGTTTCTCGAAATTGCATCCCAAAAATGTATTTACTGGAGAACTTGGCAACCAGCTCTTGGATGCAACATAAAGTCTTCTGAATGCTCCCCCCTTTCTTCCATACATCATCTCTCTCAAGGGTCACAGTTGGCACCCCCAAGTGCTGAGAGAGCTCTGGAGAGGAAGTACTTAGACCAATTCCACTGTCTTCTGACTTCAGGGGAGGGAATGAAGTCTCATCCTCCTCCTGCAGCACAGACTTAGTCTCCAAGGTTATGTCCACATTTTCCTTTTTCACTGGGCTCTAAAACAGGAATGTTAATGTGGTTAATGTTGCACTGCATAGACTGTTTTAAACTACACAGAACTGTGGCAGCCACTAGGGAAGAGCAATGACAGAAAAAAACCCGAAACCCTAGTATTTGCAATTTCCAGATTACTTTTACAAAATCATGCGACATAGTTATTTGTAAGCAGTTAATTTCAATTGCACTTAAAACCTAACAAATGTTTGTATAATCCTCACACTTGATTCATCAAAAACCAACAGATCCACAGCTGCAAATGGAAATGTTTCCTTAAAATCAGTTCATCACTAGAACAGTATTACATATGTTGGATTATTTCTACTCAAATGCATGTATTTATTCTACTGAAAAATTCTGGCAGGCTGTGCTTGTGTGATTGCTTTATGCCATCTATTCCTCACTTCCTACCATGGGCTTTTGCACACAAATAATACCACATTGTATTAAAATAAAATATTAATTGAAAACCCTGCAAATCTAACCAGCTGTAAAGCTGGGCTTGAGATCACATTCTTCTGAAGAGGTAGGATTATAGCTCCAGCTTCAGACACTCCTTCACTGTCACAAATAATTCATACAAGTCAGAACTTTAAACCCAGTATGTTTAACAAGGCACCAGATAGCTCTGGAAGGGGCCAAAGAAGGTAGTTTCAAAAATCTTTATTGCTGCAGTTATTGTGCAGGTTTAAGTTAAGAGAATTAGCATTTTAAAATGTTATGTCACTAACAATTTCAAACATCTACAAGTAGTTGAAAACCACTTACCCCATTTCCACTTCCTGTCTCAGTGTCCAAATAGGACGGAGGCATTTGCACTTTGCTAAGCACCTTAAAACAGGTCTTTAAGGCATGAGTGAGTTCCGGTAAACCTAATACTCCCATATTTTCCAGGAGAGACTGCACCATATAACTGAGCATCTGTGGAAGATACTGAGTCTGCACTTCAGAGTAGAGTTCCTAAAATAAATAAGCATTGTTTAAGACAGTTATCACATATTACTATTCATCTGTCTAACAACACAGGTCAGTGATGGATAAAGTCGGTTCATGAACTGTTAACCTTTACAAACTTACTTAAGCACCATTACTTCATTCTTCATTCTACGTGATGAATACCAAATCATACTCTAAAAATCTTATGATAGCTAGCCAGCTACTAAGAGACCAAAAAGTCCCAGGAAATTATTTATCAAGATGTAAAATGTACACTTTTTCATTCCCTTGAATGAAATCACCATATTTTAAAATGCAAATAGTTTTTATTCTGCTAGGCAAATAGCATGGGTAGCCATATATAAGTCAGCACACAAAACTATACTTTGTAGGGCATAGTATTCATATGTACACAATATGTCAATTTGCCCATTTTCATTTTAGGTAATCACAATATGAATCATTTGATCGTAAGTTTCTTAAGACTTCGAAGCAGTTAGCTTGATGTTGCCTTACCAAAGGAATCACATCAAGAAGAAACACCAACAGTGTGCAGAGCTCTGAAATTGTAGGAGGAGTGCTAATATTTTCAAGAGGATATCTCATCTGTGTGGATTTGTTTCTGGATTGAGAGAAACATTATTATGTAAGCTTTTTTCTTCTCAAAATTCTGATTACAATAAAAAAGCTTCATTAAACCCAGCACAAAACACTGAACAGCCAGGCTTTTTGAAGCAAAGTAAAATTTTCTTCTAGTACAGCAAGATAAAAAATTCTGTCAAAACCACTTTACTGTAGCTTGCATGTGGGATACTACAGTGCTTCTAATTTTCAGATTGAATATCTGTATGCAATCTTACTGAAGTATAATCTTCTCTCTTGTGTTTAGAAACCAATAAAAAGATAGATATCTTTATTTTTCTTCAAAACCCACGTATTCTCCCAAGAAAGACCTCTCCGCCTCCCTTTCCAAACCTTTTCCTCCTCTACCTGTCATTTTGAAAATAATTTCTTTTGTTCTCAGGTTGCTACTTTCCATCTAATCATTTACCTGTTCGCATTTTTAATTACTTTAGGATGCAACTTGCATATCTGTCTAGTTCTAACATGTGTTTTGTCCCTTCCAGAATTTAAATGTTTCAGTAAACAGTATTATCTTACACAAATAGCTCTTAAGTGGCATTTCTAAGAGGAACATTACTGTTTGACAACATAAACACCTGAAACATTCTTCAAAACATTTGGTCATGTAATCCCAAAGGAAATCTGTGCTTAAGGATGTGATCAACAAATTGACTGTCTTGACAATTTCTGAAGCATTTTTGTTCTCTTTTATTGCACTGTGTGAAAGAAAAAAGAAAAAAAGAAACAAATGTTAGTGAAGATTCCAACAGCACGCACATCACAGTACTAGCTGATGCATTCTGAAAACTTCCCCCCCTTTCTCTACAGGCTAAATAATATTGATTGCTTTAGCTCAAGGACTAAGTCATTCTGGAACAGCTAGAGTTTAAGCATCTTTCTCCCAGATGAAAGAAATCAAGCCTACAACTTTGAAAATCAAAAGGCTAAGAGTTCTATCACCAGACTGCTTTTTGGCCAATATAATTGTGTTTAACCAACACAAATCACATGCAGTGTACTTTATTTTCTTCTCTGCTAATGAAGAGAAATCACTTGTGTGTGGGGAAAAAAGGAAGTAACAGAAAATCTAATTTTCTGTACAGAAGGTCACTTTAACAGCCTGACCTTTCTTAAATTGGTTAGATTTTAGTAATTTAGCTTAATATAACTGATACACTTTCAGTTCATAACTGAAAACTTGCAGCTATACCTTGTAAATATGTTGCCACTTTGATTGTAGCTAAGTTCAAGATCAGAACCAAGTGCATCCTTGCAGTAGGAATAAAAGGCTCTAATAACTTCAAGGAAGAGATCCCCAACAACCTGTGGCCCTACAAATGAAGGGAAAACGAATCTGGTAGTTGCACCAAAGTGATTGCTAGGCAGCTCAGTTGCAAAGATGTACAGACTTAAATTAGGGGTGGGTAAATGAAAAAACAAAACAATCAGGCAAGTAAGAGAAAAATGCTTTTTAAAATGACAGATTTTCCAGTTACCATAAAATTAAATATGTGGTTAAATATATATATATATATATGCATGCATTAATTCTACTTAAATACCACCTGTTGCTCATTTTAGGGAGTTTCATTAAGTGATGCTTGGAAAGCCATAGTACTGGTTCTACATTACACTTAAGTCACTTCAGTAAGGCACCTACACTGCAATCATTTATAAGTGGCCATAATCATAACCATGAATCTGCAGTTCATGTGCCAAAAATAATCTCCATGTCTGTAACAATAAGAAAAACAATCAGATTTCCCAATACACATTTAACATAGCAGCCTTGATTAAATTTCCAGGGACAGAAGCTGGAAAAATCAGCAAATTGAGACAGTTCAAATGCCAAAATATATCAAAACCATATATTTATGCACAGTTTTAAGAGTAAGGCACAAGAGTTAGGTATGTGGGGACAGCTGCACCCGATTTTCAAGGGTGACTTTAATTATTTTATCTGAGATTGTCTATAAAGGAGGTGAACCAATAATAAGTACAATGCCCTAAACATGGAAGCATTTAAAGTAGCATAAAGGATTCCAATGAGTACTTCTAAAAAGTATTACCTTTAAGAAGTTGCACTGCTGAATCCATTTCAAAAGGAAGTGAAAGTCATATTGACTTAAGGCTTAGTAAGTTATATTTTGTGTGCTGACTGGATCAGAAAGATTAAACTGCATAATGCAGCTCAGCTAAATAACCCTTATTTGTAGTTCCAATTAACACTGATTGTCAGCCAAATAAAACACACAACAGTTATAGTATTTGTCATCTACTTTCTAAATTAGACTAATCAATAAATTTGTAACGTAACAACCCTAGTGTCTTCTGCGTTTTTGTCAGGAAATAAAAATGCTGTATATAAGAAGCTTCAATCAGAAAATATTTTGGTTTTGGGGTTTGTTTTTGGGGGCTTTTTTTGCCCTTTTTTCTTTTCAACAGCTAAAAACCAGCTAAAGCCAGTGGAAGGAAACATTAGCACCACTGTCTTATAAACAGACTAACGACTACTTCTACTAAGGTAGCATTCATTTGTTAGATAAGCAATACAGTATCCTTATTTTTCCTGGCAGTGCTTTGATAATTCCTGAACAGGAAATGTGCTTGAAAGTACTTGCCTGACCCATGAAAGAGGTTAAGCTTACCACACACAAGATCCTACAAAACAAACTGCCACTCAAGGATTTAGTCTCAGTACATGAGTTTTGCCCTAAATCTATGCTTAGTCAATGGCAACATCACTCCCTAACTCAGGATAACACCTAGAACACCACTTTGGGATACAGTCAGCCATTAAGACCCTATTAGCTTCTAACAAATACCAATTCACCAGTCCATAGGCTTCTCATACCTGTCAGATTCACAGAACATAATTTCAAAGATTTGTCCGTACATACACAGTTCTTACAGAATACAATTAAATCCAAAAACTCTGTCAAGTCATTCTGGCTTAGCTTTTACATGCAGAAAGGAGAACTTGACCTTTAAAATAAGGGCCAGCAGAGCCTCACCCTTCTGGCACAGGCAACTTCATGTACACAACAGGACAGACATGTGACAGGGAAGAGGAGGAAATTCTTCATAGCTCAGTCATGAGGTCTCAAACTATAGTTCCCACAGCAGCATCAGGCTGGCACAAGTAGGCAGTGCCACTGACAGAGGCACCCCTATCTTCCCACACCCATAACAGGTTATTTCCAGTTGGAACACCTGGAGGTAAGTGGTACTGTCCACTTTGGCAGCAGTACCACCATACAGTAGTTGCTGTGGGACTATGCTGTCTGGAAAAGCAACATGCTTATGAGAGTCTGAGGCAAGCGTCTAGAGAGTCCTGCAAGCACAACCAAGCACTGGAAACACCCAGGCAGGAGCAGCATTGGTGGTTTTCTGCAAAGAACCCTCTTTATAAGACAGAACAAAAAGAGACCTAACTGTTTTTAGCAAATAAGCTCCAAGGAATGAATTGAGTAGAATACTGAGACTAGGGCAGAAGTAGTTCTTTCTAACAGGTCTCCCAGACTGCAGTTCTGGGCACAGAAGAGTGTTATCCTGACTAGGATAAACCCATACTACAGTGAAGTGCTCTGCAGAAGAGCCAGAGGTAACCTGAAGGAGATGCTTGCTCCAAAGCACCATTCTGAATGAGGTCCAAGGCAAGGAACACAGCCCCCTGCACACTAATACACAATGCATGCATATTCAGAATTAGGAAGAATTGTGCAGGGTGTGTCTTAAATCTTGCTGTCAAAGGTGATTGACAGCCAAGTTCTAACAGGCATTAGCAGTCATAACAGAAGTGACAAGCCACATTACCTATTTCAGGTTTGTCAAGGAGACTAACTAGGATGCGGAAAGGTTTCAAATAAGCTTGATGCTGTTCCTCTGTATCAGACTCTGGGAATTTCTGATGTAAAATTTCAATCAAACTCTAGTAAAGAGAAAACATCAATATGTTATACAGAGAAGAGAGACTGCCATTTTACTAATACCTGAAGTGTTTCTAAATTTGATTTTGTTTAGTACCGACTACAATTGAATTTCTATTTTCCATTCAGGGTTGACAAATCAATGACACCTTCTCATCATCTGTACTCAAGAGCTGTTGTTATTCAGAGAAGCATTTTTAAATAATTCAGGTAGTTCATCAAAGATGCTACATTTTGGTTTCATTAGATTCCATTTATATTATAAGCACATCCAATATTAGGATAAATACAGCACAGCAGGCATTCAGATAGATGAAAATATAACCACCAAAATGACTCTATCTATAGGGACAGAAAGTGAAGGACAAACCAAGGGGCAAAGTGAACAATTCTAGATTCAGTTTGTACTAATGTTTGAGTGGATCACAAATACATCTGTATGCAGCAAACACCAACCTCAACTAAAAGGTCTTTAGAGTATTTTCCAAAGAAATAAATAGCATGGTCTTCTGAAGTTGTTGAGTCTGGAGCAAAAGTACCACCTTTAATATCAGAGCCTACAAGATAAACAGAGGCACTGAATACACAGAAACACTACAGTACAAAGCGCTATGCAGATGTCATTTATAGAAATATTGAAATTACACTGCATATTTAACCTTTGTCATTTCAACACTTCGCTTGAAATCAACTCACATACTTCCCAAGGACAACCCACATATCACAGTTTGAGGTGTCCTGATGTGCTATACTGGACATAAATGAAAAACAATGTCCATAGGGTCATAGGGTCAGCAAGGAATGACTTCATACAGCTACTTGGCTGCAGCTCTTTCCCTGATCACTTTTAGCACCCTCATATCCTGTTAAAAAGAGGCAGATGGGAAGAAGCTATAGCTCTCATATAGCTCCTCCTTGAAAATTAACCCCATGGGGGAATTAATAGACTATTACTTCCAGAAGAGCAAGGTTAAAATAGCACCTCACTCTTTTCAGTCCATTGAATCACTTCAGAATGAACAGTGGATGAAACTAGAAATAATCAGATACCCTGTGATTTAGGACAGTGAAACAAATTCTTCTGTGAAAAGTAGACTTATTTGCCAAATAAATGCTTAATTTCATTAAACAGATACTTAATAAACGGCAACTAAACAACGCTTTATTTCATCACCATTCATTAACTGCTGAAAAGGTGTATTGCATTTTTAAGCACTGGGTTTTTTTTTCCTCTTAGATATTCAAAACACTGGATATCACTGTATATTGTACAGTACCTAGCAACCATGCATATAATCTTCTATTGAGTGACATGTCTCTTCTCAACAATGTCTGTGTAGCAGCTGACAGAATATAGACTAAATCAGTCCTGCGCAACAGAATAGTGCTTTCATTGCAGTCCTAGGATGAAAAATAAAGGCATTTCAGCTGCATATGAACACTGAAACAAGTCAAATAGGTAATGAGTTGGTTTGGTTTTTTTTAACAGGTGATATTAATGCTTTGGGGAAAAAAAGCCAACAACAAAAAAGCAACGAACCGTCAACAACAAAATATTCTGTAGAGAAAAAATCTCAAGAAAGGGAATCTGATTCAATTGTGATAATTTTCATATTTAAGGTACAGAGCTACAAGTTAAGCTAAAAGTACTAAAGACTTCATTGTGTTATAACTGAACACCTAAAACTACCTGCTACTTTCAAAATACTGGCTATACTACTAGGTAAGTTACAAAATGATGTGGAACAGCTCTAATTTCAAGTAATATTTTCTCTCTAGTCTTCAACAGAAGTATCTTCATTTAGCACAGACAATTCTAAACACTGAAATCCTAGTTGAAAGAAGCTTGATATTTTTTCCACATGCATTTTCTCAGGCCTGAATACTTCAAGAGCATTCCGAATATCATGCAGTAATCACAGTGAAAGCATGAGTCTGAGAAGCAGCAGCCTCCTCTGCTAGTAAAACTGATAGAGGAAAAAGAAACTACAATATCTGTTTGCTGATTTTGAAGGTACAAAATTCAGACATTTGGCAGTAACAGAGGTAGAAGCTGGACTGGTTTCACAGTAGACGCTTTCCCGCACAAAGTGTGCATGCGACAACACTAAAATAGTCCTCTTACCAAAGCTGTAGAAAACGGGAAGAAGAAGAGAATCACTTCTAGAGTGTTTCTTTGCACAAGGACATTTGAATCCAATACTGATACACACAAAGACTTTATCTGCAAAAGAAAGCACAACAGAGTTTACTTCATGATAACACTTGAAGTACAATCACTGTTAATAATCATAAGAAAGAAAGCAAGCAAACTTGGTTACATGTGAGCACTGTTTTTTTTAAAGAAGCCATTTAACTCCTACCCACAAAGTGGGTTAAAAAAAAGAACAGGCAGAGAAAAAATGTCAGGTTTATCTTCTGAATTGAAACACAGTCAGTCTTTTAAGGTTGCATGCAGTACCAATTCCCAAAAACTACAGAAGCTTCAGAAGACTTGCATTCTGCAGGCTAACCAAAATCTGAATGGGAGATTCTCTCTTATATTTCAGGCAAGATGCTCCCATGAAGTAACAATATCAAGCAATTCTAAAGTGTGGACCTTTCAGCCTCTCTTTCTCTCTTTCCAAAATGTTAAGAGCAGATTATTCTAATTTAATACAGAGAAGGCGTAATTTGCTAGTATGCTCGTATTGTGGTAGATAAAACTGTTCATATGAGGAGTTCAGTGAACTTACTGTGAGCCTATAATCGGTGCCAAGCATGTACTTCTGCTGTTTTCCAGACAGCTCTCTGTTGATGTGATTGACAACAAAAAGAGAAGCAGGCAGCCTGATGGATGGGCCAACCAGGACGCTGCCCCAGAGTGCTCCATAGAACACTTCCTGGCCCATCAATAAGGATAGCTTCATAAGCAGAGCATCTGTTCTGTATGGAAATACAGTTTGCATGGGAGAACAGATTATTGTTAGTTCGGTTTTATACCACAAAAAGGCAATTATACACAGAATTAATATTGACATAATTTATTTGTTTTCCTCATCTTTGTATTATCAGTATTGCCCATTTCACATGAAGATGTCTGCATCTAATTATACAAAAAATGTAAAAAGTCCTTTGTCACTGTGCACACTTACTGAAACAAAGCTTCTGTGGATACTTTGGAAAGTCTGCCAGTAATTATCTGCAAGCATTTAGCTCTGACCAAATTACTGCAGAGGTGTGCAATGGTGAACTGGAAATAATTTAAGATGGTGCTAGATTCTGAAAGCCAATTTAATCAGTCTGGGATCTGGAAGATATCCTACAAATTTGCACTTAAAAATGAACGGGCTCAATTTGTAAGTCACTGACTGAAGAAAAACAGGAGATACAATAACACACTGTTAGTTATTGCACACATACTGAAATTAGTTTACAGGTAATAGATATGAAATATATATATACTTATATATAATAAATATGAAATGTATACTGACATTTGTTTACAAGTAATCACATTGGAGGTCCTATGACTGAAGCCACATTTTCTGCTTTTGCCACTCTGTCAGTACTCCAGTGGTTAAACCACAATATTTACTATAACGTAGGAATTAAAATCTCACATGAGGAATGTAGAAGTGAGAAAAGAGGAAGACGTCCAGCACAGAAGAGGGAACACCATCATCTCCCACCCCTTGCAATGTGATGTTCTTTTCCATTTCTTTATGAAGTAGCCCTGAAGCCATTTTTCCTTTTCTATTTTGTGTAGGTGTGTGTGCAAACTCACGCATGTGCATATGTTTAAGAAGGGAATAGTGTCTACGCTGAAATATGGCCTGAGCTAGTACTTCTACCACTTTCAGGCACAGCAGATGATGTATTAATGTTAGTCTTCAATGTTGACGATTCTGAAAACATTCAGTGGAAAGCCTCTCATGAAGTAAAATTTAAAATTAACCTTACGCATGTTCTGATAAGATATCTTGATCTATCTTTCTTGCTCCAGAATCATTATGATAAGCAAAGACTCTCTCATGTAAATTTATATTTCACAAAATTATATCATATTAATTTTATCATGAATCTTTCACAGGGAAACGTACAGTCAGTTCCTGTCTGCGGTGCTGTCTGTTCAAGGTAAAGAGGAAAACGGTGCCATTAACAATAGGGGAAAAGGCATAAAAAACACAAGTCAGACATTGGAAGTTAATCTGCACTTCCCATTAACTCACCACTTAAAATTTAGTCAGTTTCAAAACAGGTTCAGTCTCCCTAAAGAGAGTTCAGATAGACAGGAGACTTAGTTCCAAGGGAACCCCTTTCTCCCTCACATCCCCAGCAACTAGTAGGAGGGAAAAGAAAACTATACACCACACTTATAAGCCTGCCTGACAAAAAGCACATACTAAAATTTATGTTTCTACAGGAGATATGCAAGAGGCATATACTTGTCCATAGATCTGGTATTCTGGAACTGGCAACTAAATGCTATTCACCAAGTTGGGATCACAGGCAATTTACTCTTAGCCACTCCAGCAGTTAATATGAGCCTTCAATTTAATACTTGTTTGTAAAAAGAGGCATTATATGAAGAATTAGTTCGCTTTTCAACTGTAATCTATGCAGCCTAGCATATCTCTCTCTGTGTTTTGGGTTTTTTTTTTCCATAAAGAGTACACACTGCTATTAAGATTCAAAAAGAGAAGAGAGAACAGCCCTCAACACATCCAGACTGGTAATACAGGAGGAAGCACATTACCAATCCAACAATTAGTGACTTTTTAAGCAAACATTTGGATGAAACCTAAAGTGTCTGAATTCTTAAACAATCTTATAAAACAGTTATGGTAAGTGAAGTAAAACCACTATACAAATGAGTGTAGAGCTGCTCTTGTCAGCACACTTCCTGATCCTGACTTTATTGTACTGAATGCCATTGTCATTACTGCCAGGGCACCCAGAAGTGAAAGAGACACTTTTTTCCACAATAGATTTTCCGAGAGTTTCCTCCTGCTCGTGTTTTCAGAACCTGAGGGCAAATATCTGATACAGAAATGCAGGAAAGAATTCAGCTGCTCTCTCATGTTACAATATCTAAATAGAATTTATCAATAGGGCAGTGGTTTGGGAATTTGGGTTAATTATTTAGGAGTTCAGAGAAGCTTTAAGAAATAAGTTTTACTTGTTTCCTCAGCACTTCTACTTTTAACCCTCCTTTTCCTCTTCTCCTCCTGAGATGAAAACAGAAGGGGAAATGATTTTTCTGCTTTAGCACTATCTACTGCATCTTTCGGGGACTGACCAGCTCTCCACCTTTAGAAACTCTTTTATCAAACCTTTTATCAAGAGGGCTAAGAGAATTTTCCTGAGAATTCCTTAAAAAAGCAAGGTACTGCCTATTGTTTTTGATTAGCATTAGTTCTCACCTATCATAAATTTCTGATCCTTCTTCCAGCCCAGGCAGCAGTCCAATTACAAAGGCTTGAAGACCAGGTAGGAGGGACTTTTGTAGGGGAAGGAAATATTTCTCGTACAAGCCAAGGAGAACAGGCCTCACTGACATTGCTGCATTTGCCAGCAGAGGGAACAAACCAGAGCTTTATTAAAAACAAACAAACAAAAAAAGAAATATTAGTTAATTAAAATAGACTGTGAAATGCATATGCTTTTAAAGAAAAGCTTACCTGTACAAGAATAAATCCTTGGCAAGCCATTTTGTCCCAATAATTTTAAAGATTATTTCATAGGTTTCTAATGCCTTTAAATGCACTCCACTGGGTAGTGCTGGATGCAAACATTGAGATAATCTTTTACTGATGATCAGCCGTCTTGGCAATAGAGAGTACTTTAGGTTACTCTGAAGAGCCTGTGGAAGAAAGGAGATTAGAATAAGTAGTTATAACGTAACAGAAAATGCATATGATGACTGTGTGCCAAAGGCTTCCTACTAGCACACTGGAAAGAGCTAAACACATTCAGGAGTTTTCTCTCATAAATGCACATTGTTACACTGAAACAGGAGAATTCTGCAATTGAGTTTTCATATGGAATCAGTCATGAACAATCTAGAAAAGTCTGATCTTACTTGCTTTTTGGCTGGAAAAAGAAGTTAAAGGACAGGACAGGGAACCCTAATCATATCTCCAGGGGAACCAGGGAAGTGACAAGAGAAGCATTTCAGCTTTTAAGGACAGAGAATAAAGGAATAAAGAAGTCTTTTCTTGTAAATTTTCATTTCATTGCACCTGAAACATAAACAAAAAACCTTCTGACCAAAGCTGGCATGATTAAATGGGATAATAACATCTTAGAGTTATTTGTAGTTCTGTGTGTTGTTTCAGTAAGCTTTATTAACTATACCCACTGTACTGAGAAATATAAGTAAAAGACCTTCACAGCAGGAAATAGTTAAGTAAGTATTGCAAACAAACTGTAGCACCTTTCTTTGGAAAGGTTACTCTTTTCCTTTAATCATGCACGCATTTCAGCCAGGTTAAGTAGTATGTCTCATCAACTCAGAGACAATTAAAAAAAGATGTTGCAAGCAAATGGCACTTTAGCCTTTGATTGCTTCCTGCTAACGCAAACAGGTGTTTCACTGTGGATTGACATTTGTGATATTTTCAGGATCAGGTAGATTCTTACTCTCTCAAAGGTTAAGTCAAGGTCTTATCCTACATAATGGTTTTAAACTTGAGATTCTTCTATCTTGCCTGAAAAAAGGGTTTGAAAAAGCAGCAGACAAATGAACCAGCACTTTCTTGCTCATTTCCAAGGAAAAAACAAAAACAGTTCAGCAATGATCATGGCATTCACTTGAATGCTGAATAGTCTTGTCGTCAGTAAGAGCAAGAGATAAAACCCACCATCTTTCAAAGGTGTGTGCAATTTATTGTTTAAGATTTTGCAGTTGATGGGCATGAGAATCCAAGAATACAGCATTCACACATTTCACACATGAAACTAAACTAGTCTATATGTGTGGAGTTATCCTTAATATCTTATATTTGAGAGATTTACTCATATATTACATGAGTAATATTAATTCAGTGGTAAAGACTGAAATCCTTAATACTTGCAAGAACTTCAAAGACTGCAGGAAAGCTGGACTTTGAAATGTTCTGTTGATATCAGTCAGTATGTATTTGCATACACCCTCTATATATATATTAAAAAGAAGGCAATTACAGAAATATATGCTACTGGTAAATATTTTTTCTCTCATGATAGAGCATATATCATCTTAATATTTATCAGTTAAAATTTAAATATCAACTAGGTAGAAAAAGAAAACATTTACCGTTTATAACACTGAGAACCTGATCCATTACAGAAAAAATGACATCTCATAAAAAAGGCATTTAGCTTATTTCATTTTCTAAGGATACTAAGCAAATCTGCACCAGCCAACAAGAACTCCTCTTTAACAAACATCAGCGATAGCTAAGCAAAACATTTAGTCAGAACAGGAAAAAATACTCCAGGCATACTAGAAGTCAAATAGTGGATATTCAGGGATAATTCAATTTTAAGTATTTCTGCTGAGTAACTCTGAAACCTTCATATGTCCAAATTCCACCAGATGAGACTAACTTAGAACAAGACTACATTCATGTACGTGTGCCAATTATACTGCTTCACCTAAAGAATCAGAATACATTTCTGCACAGGAAGCAAGATTTGAGCAAGATTTGAAGACATTTGTTATGATCCCCATAGATAAGCTGAGGAGAGTTTCAGTCCATCACATCAGAACAATTCAGAGATGAAAATCCCTTCTCAAAAGCACATAATCTTTTTTTTCCTGACTTCGGTTGAAGAAATACACAGTTGGACACAAACCACAATTCTTCTCAAGAGTGGGTATTCCTAGTTAACAGTTGCCTCTGATCTTCCAGCACATGCAAGGAATCTTAAACCACACTGCAATATGTGAGATGACTGTGGTTGCACCAAGAGCCATTCCAGCAGCGAGGTGGGCTGGCTGCTACTTTGCTGCGAGGTAAATTTTTAGATTCTTAACAGCTTCCCTGCTGGGAATGGCAAGGATCAAAGAATTTTAAAAGGGTTGCAAGACATTAATTAGTGGGCTGATCTAAAACTGTTTGTTGAAATGAGTGACACGATAATATACATATTTAAAAATGCTAATCAGTTTCTGTGAGCTGACAGGCAAAGCTAAGAAGCTTGAGTTTTTAAATCAAGCTTGATTTTTAAATCAAGCTGAGCTCACACAACTGAAAAAGGGAATTACCTGTCTGTGAGATACAGCACTGCTAAAATGCCTTTATAATTTCAGCTGCTACAGGCAGTTAATGTTCTGGTAGCAAGCCTGCTATCATAGGCACCGTCTGCAGATGAAGATTCCATCCCAAACCATTGCTTCCACAGTCAGAATCCAGCGCAAACGACCACTGATGGACAACTCTGCTCACAGGTTTCGATATCTATTATTCACCCACTCTTTTGGTTCTTGCAAGCTTCATTTGATTGTCTTTGATGGGCTGAAGCCCATCCATGATCTACTTTCCCTTCATGTCTCCAACTGCTTTCCACAAGAGCAATTATGGTGGCAGAAGTGTTAAATGTCACTGGAACTGCTAGAAAGGTTTGGCTTAAGAAGCCTGAACTGCAAGCAAGTACTCCACACTTAATATATAATCCCAGGGTTTGGTTTTCACAGATCAGTGAGAAATCAACAATCTCGGAAACCCAAAAAGTACTTGACCTACTGCTGGCTTTTAAAATAAAAGCTTTAATCAGTAAGTCAAGAAAAAATGAGACATGTGAAGTAACGACTTGTGTCCAGATGCAAGTTTAGTTTTCAACTTTTTACAGATTGTTTTTCTTTATGACTGACTATAAAATACATTATACACACTAAAACTTTTCTAATGCATAAGCATGCTCGGGTTTTATTTGAATGTGGGCTTTAAGGGATAGAAAGGGAAGACTGTTCTTTGCAGCAGTGTATACATGTGCCTTAAAACAAAGCACAGACACACATACACACAGAGGAATATTTGCATTTCCACATTACTGGTTTAAGACATTCTGCACTGCTTTATAGCACCACTAGAGATGTTGCAACAATTTGGCTAGACATAAAAAAACCCAAAACAAATCAAGTAAATATTTTTATTTATATAAATAGAATTCCAGAAAAAAAGCATACCTATATAAATTCATAAGATTCTATTCAACTAGGAGATACTATGATTCTTGTTTTAGACAACACTGGTTGGGAGGAGAGGGGAAGAAGGAGAGCCGTGATTCCATTTTCCCCTGGTTAATTTTCCAAGAAAAAAAAATAAATTAAAAAAAAATCTAAACAGATTCCCTAAATATAGCAGCATGAAGTTCAAACATGGTTGTGCGGAAACTGTAAACGAGGAGCTGGAGTTATATTAAAAAAGGGGAGTGGGGAGGAAGATGTATAACATATCCCTAGTTCAGCATGCTGCATTTGTGCATTGGGTGTGGTGAAGTTCCATAAAGCAATTAAGAGCCAAAGCTTCCATTCTTCTCACAGATATAAGGCTTGCCTTCAACAGAAGGCAAATGGTGCTTGCGTTTGTTATTTGGCCAAAAGATGTTATAAAGCCATGGCAGAGTTCTCATATGAAGCAACTGGTGTAATTAATTACTATGCTTATTAAATCTATGTTTCAGAAGAACCCTTCTCTTCTCTCCCCTCAAGAACAGACATATTGTGACATTAGGTATTACTACTGAAACAAACAATAATTGTGCAGCTGCAATGATTTTTGGTCTTTCTTTCTCCTTCTCCTCCAAAGATAGTGTTTGGTTGAGATCATATTCACCTTGAAGTTTCTGAATCAAGAAAAGCCTACAGAAATAAAAAGTAACATACTTATTTTCCATTGAAAGTCAAATTCAAAAATTATTCAAAATTGCAGACTAAATGCTAAAAATTAATACTGTAAGAACTTATAATCCATGCCTTTATATACTTGTGTTATGATCAAAGACAAAAAAGCAGTTTGGAAGTGCTCTTTTACAGCAAATATTGCTATCATTACTGAGCAAGTCAACCATGCTGTAAGCATAAAATAAATCCCTCCAGAACAATTGATTTTTCAAATGTTACAATATTTGCTTTCATGGTGAACTCTAACTATAAATGAACACCTTGTTCAGAAAAGGGACGCTGGCTGTCCAGCCAGGCTCAGTGGCAACAGTCACTAGTGAAGCTCATGTACAAGTTACATACCACTGGATATCCAAAAAACTGCTGAAAAATTATCAAACTAGGTATTTCTGCCAATATGTACAGCAAAATGCTGTCCATTATTCTTGTCAAACAGATGCAGGTTGGTGTTTTTTGGTAGATTGGTTGGCTTTTTCTTTTCTCTTTTAATATATATGGATTAAATGAAGAAACAGGGGAGTTTAAACATGCACTTGCCAAAAACCCAGAAAGATTTGTGCTCTTCTATGAATAAGCAAATTCCAGAGACTTACTGAAAACCTTCCTTTATAATTTTCTTACAAAAGCAGACTGTGAAATTCAGTATTTGCTACTACTCAGTTCTTCATTTTGCAAACTGTGTCACTTATCTACTCTGCCTGCATCCACTGTTAAAATTTCTGAAACTATATATACCTGTAATGTGGATTAAAAATCCCAATGAAAACTACACTCTTGGATTTTCCTAACTTCACAATATTTTTAGCCTCTTAATTGCCTGAAGTTCTTCCTACATGAACACTTTTATATGTATTTTATGTAATATGCCTATCTGTTTATACTCTGAATATAGACAGTGGCAAGCGCTTTGGATATAAAAACTGTGTTAAAAGCACCTATTTCACCAATGAACTCATGTGTGCTGAACCACCACCTACTTCTAGGTTTAAAAAGACAGTACCTCTGTCCCCATTTTTCTATCAATGAGATTTCTCAGAGTTGTATCTTTTTACAACATTAGAACACGCTGGCAAAATCTGCAACAGTGCAATCACATTTTAGCACTAACACAATTGAAAAGAATTACTGTATTCTGGATGCAGCAATCTGTAAGAACATCTGAAAACACCAGTCACAAAACAGTGCTTTCCAAACAATGAACATACATAGATTTGCAAAAAGAATAGAAATGTTTCAAAGCTGTATTTGAGAACAGTGTTGAAAGGAGAATAATTGTACTTCCTGAAGCATGCAGTAGCCTATGCTGCAGCTACTAAATCACTGGTTTATAGTTAATAGAGCTTGAACTGAAGCAAAGCACACAGAGACAGATATTTACAAGTGTAATACATGTAAATTTCAGGGCAAAGCTAAAGACCGTCTTTAAACCATTAACATCCATATTTACTGCCTGTTTAATCTACCCAGTTGCATCTGTCCATTTATATTCTTCTGTAAATATTTGCAAGCATTACTTTCCACTCTTTTGCCTTTACCATGATGCATAACGCACACTATTTAAATTAACTCCTCCAGAATCTTCCCCGTACAACTTGTGGCGTAGTGTAAGTTAGCAAATTCTGCCAACTCTCCATTCTTCACTCATGTTCACACTCGGTACCTGCAGTTTTGTTCAGAACACTGCAGGGGAGATTCACCTTACCTAACCTTAGAAGCCTAGGTCAGCTAAACAACATGGACAAAACCATAGTAACTCACCGCAGGCTTCCTATAAAACCAGTGAGGAACACAAGCAATTTTAGTACAGCATTCATCTGACCTACTTTAAATAGCAAGAGATGAGCTACAAAACAATAAAAAAACCCAACCAACAATCACACACACAAAACCCCTCCCTTCCTCCCCCCGCTTATTTCTGTCCCTGTCTAAAAGTGATTCAGGATGAAGCTGTCTACACTGAAGTCATGTGAAGTTAGATAAGACTCATCTCCCTTAAGTGACAAAAAAAATACTGTTTCTAGATCTGCAAACTAATCTGTTTGGCTGCCAGTTCAGATTAAAGTCAACCAGTTTCTCTGTTGCTTCCCTGGTTCTAGGGAAGCATAGGACCAGGTTCTTCTATGGTTCTAAAACCATAGAAGCAAAAGAAAAACTATGAAAAAAACCCTTTCAGTTTAACCTTGATAGATAAGTAGCAGTGGAAAGAAGTAGTAGAGTTGTCTCTTTTCACCAGGAGCAACAGCAGAAAGAGCTCCAAGATTACTTGTTTCAGCCAAGGCCAAAGGGATCTGGATCTCTCCCTTATCTTAAGTAGCAATAGCCTGTGCTGATTCCTCCAGACCTTGTATTGAAAGAGTAATGCCACCAAGCTTCTGTAGAAATGTGTGTGTGTGTATTAAACTTGTTGGATTCAATAGTGTAAAGTGCTGTTGAAGCCTTCATACAGGAGAGAAAGCCTCAGAAAATATTAGACCTATAAAAACAAGAACACCCATGATTAAAGTAAACCATACAAAGGTCCTCAAGAAACAAAAATCTTCCATGCTACTTTAGAAGCATGAAAGTACTTCTGAAATGCCCTGACTTACACATCCTCTTTCAGCATTTTCACATTTGCTTAATAGGCATCACTGAACACCAGTTACTCACACCCAGATTCCTGAATATAACCATGTGCAGTGTACAGAAACATTTTTATCATTGAGATACGCTCGATCTCCTCCCTCCTACCCATTCTCAGAACTGACTGTAATAGAAATAAGGCTCTTATGTTAGAAACACATCCCCCTCCCCGCAACACTAACAGAACTCAACGACAATATTTATGGGTTAGGATGTAAGAAACCAAATAATCACAGGAGTTAAGAGAATAGATATTGACATCTAATTCACAATCTTCCTTTTGGCAGCACACTCCCCTGACATATCCTTATGTTCAGATAACAGACAGAAGCAGATGAACACTGGGAATGATTTGTTCTACCAATACTTAAGCTCCTAAAATGATTAAGTCTATAAAATACCACAGCAGATGGACTGGTGTAACAGCTAAAAGCTCTTTTGTTTGGCTTCTACTATGCTGCTACATATTTTAGCAATTCTGTACCTGAATAAGAGTTTCAGATGGGTGTTAATCAGTTCGGTGCATTCATCTAGGTCAAGATAAAAGATCAAAGCCTACCTCTTGCCAAAGGTAGGAAACCTCTCACTAATTTTCTTTCTTATTTTCCCTTTTGAGAGCAGCATTCTGAAGGCCTCTAACTCCCCTTATTGACTCAGCAGGAATCATGATGAAACAGTGAAGGCAGAAATACGTAAAACCTATTGCCAGAGTGACATTTAGCTTCTCTCCTTTGAAGAAGAAAGAACATAGCTACCCTTAATTTGGCAAATGTTTTCTCAATCGCCAAGAAGGGTAGGAAGGAAGACCCCCATAATTACAAGCCTGTCAGTCTCACTTCAGCACCTGGTAAAGTGATGAAGAAAGTTATTCTAGAAGTTACTGAAAAACATTTGAGAGACAATGCAGTCATTGGCCATAGCCAGCATGGGTTCATAGGGGGTAAGTCATGTTTAACCATCTTTATTTCTATTTACAACAAGGTCACCTATCTAGTTGACCAAAGGAAGCCAATAGGTGTGAGGGTTTTACGTTTTAGCAAAGTTTCGATAAAGTCTCTCACACCATCCTTCTGCATAATCTGCCCAGAACACAGCTAGAGAAGTCCATAATATGCTGGCTGAGCAATTGGCTGATGGGTCGCACTCAGAGGTTTACAGTAAATGAGGTTACATCAGGCTGGCAGCGTCAGTTCCCCAGGGCTCAATTTTAGGGCCAGTGCTCTTTAATGTTTTTATAAATGATCTGGAGACAGAAATTCAGTGTACATTAAGTAAGCTTGCTGATGATACTAAACGAGGAGGACCTGTGGACTCCCTCAAGGGTAGAGAGGCCTTACAAAAAGATACGGATAGACTAGAGAGCTGGGCAATTGCCAACCATATGAAATTTAACAGGATCAAGATTTTCTACCTGGGACAGGGTAATCCTGGTAATACATACAAATTTGAGGATGAGAAGCTGGAGGGCAGCCCTGCTGAAAGAGATGTAGCAGTCTGGGTTGTTGGCAAGCTGAATATGAGTCAACAGCTTGCCCTGGCAGCCAAAAGGGGCTGACCGTGTCCTGGGGTACATCAAGCACAGCATAGCTGGCTGGTTGAGGGAGGAGACTGCCCCACTCTACACAGCCTCATCTTGAGCACTGTGTGCAGTTTTGGGCACATCAATATAAGAAAGACTCAAACTATCAGCGTGTCTGGAGAAGGGTGATCAAGATGGCAAAAGGTCTTGAGGGCAAGACTTGCAAGGAGCGGCTGAGGTCACTTGTTTTGTTCAGTTTGGAGAAGAGTAAGCTGACAGGTGCCCTCATTGCAGTCTACATACTCTAGGGGGGCAGTGGAGGAGGAGGAGGTACTGATCTCCTCTCTCTGGTGACCACCAATAGGATGCAAGGAAATGGAATGAAGCTGCATCAGGGGAAGTTCAGATTAGACATTAGGTAAAGGTTCTGCACAGAGAGGATGGTTGGTCACTGGAACAGGCTTTCCCATGGAAATGGTCATGGGACCAAGCCTGTCAGAGTTCAAGGAGTGCCTGGATGACACTCTTAGTCATATGGTTTAGTTTTAGGTAGGGAGTTAGACTAGATGATTCCTATCTGTCCCTTCCAACTTGAGATATTCTACAACTCTATGATTCTCCTCCTGTTTAAACACTTTGTAAACCAAGGCTTAGCAACGACAGCAAAATCGTGAGTCATCTATCGGGTAACAACAGATGTTTCCTTACGAATTCCGTGGGAGTTGACTCCTCCCACCCATTTCCTTAATGACTGCAACTACTACTCTTGCCCCATGTATACTCAGAAAGAGCATTATGTTAAATCAGACCAAATGGGACACAAAAAATATATACCTTGTTTCTTGGGCAGGAGGAGAGGACACACTTCCTAGAGTGTTTTCCCTTAAAAGTCCTTTTCTTTCTTCCATTATTCAGCATATTTTCAATGGTCACACAAAAGACAACACCAGCAGCAAATCAATTGTTCCCCCAAATACAAAGGAAGAGCATGGTTAAGTAAATGTGATCTTTAAATATAAACTTTGACTCAATATATTCTAAAACTTGTGACCTCCTGTTCTTTATAAAGAATTTTCTAGCTGTTGTAGAGTGAGTAACCAGCATCCTTAAGTGCTCTTTTGCTGCAAAAACTAAATGAACTTAGCTGTAAAAAGGAAACAAATACCATTTGAAGGAAACCTCTGCTGGTTTTACCAGAAATTCTCACATTTATACAAAAGACACAGACTTAGCAGAGTGATTTTTCAGTTTTAGTAAGTACTCTAAATTAAAGAAAAATTAATAACAATACAAAGATCATAAACAAATGAAAAAATATCCCTGTGACACTGTACCTTATTGAGTTTGCCAAGGGAAGATATAAGATCCGCCCATTCACTCGACGATTCAAAGTTTCTCAAAGCTTTCTCAATTGCTGAAGAATAATTTCTGTATCTGTAATCACCAAGTAACTCCTGCTCTTCCGGATCCATCTTCTGTTCTCATAGCAAGGTAGAATTGTCTGGTAAGCTAAAACATGTATACAGTTACAAAAAGATAACCCACTTAATTCTGGCAAACCTAAAGTACTGTAGGATAGTAAATATGTAGGAGCTGCGACAGATCACAATAAAAAGGTCACCTGATCAAGTTTCAACACAATATTAGAAATAATTTAACACACGTGATTCCAACTCCCCACTGTTTTAGAAGTTTTGCAGTCACATTTTCCTATTTATGAAACATTTTTTCCTTCGACGCACGTGGATCTCTCACACAGTAACAATGAGAAGGAATATGAAGTCTCACTCTAGACAGTCAAAGTACTGACAAGGAGATAGGGAGAAACAAGTAGTTTTCATAATCTGTCCTCTGTGCAGTGATTTGAAAGGTTACCTGTAGCTCTGGAATGTGAAACATTTCATATCAAAATACAGCTTTCCAAAGGAATTCCATTAAAGGACCTCTCAGCCAACAGCAGAAGGAGCTCTCAGAGCTCTGCATGTCAACTTGGCAACAGCAGCTGCTGAAGTACAAGACTAAGGTATCGTGCCAAGCATCACGGCATGCATTCGTATTTTCCTTTATTTTACTGGAGTACTCATACATATTTATGGAGGATAAAAAAGTTATCCAGACCTGATTTTCTCACATTCTGTAATGCATTTAGATTAAAAACCCCAAACACACCTGTTTTAGAACAGCTGGAAACAAGCACAATTGTATTTTATGCACTGAAAAGTCATATTTTCACTCCATGACACTAGTTCTCCTGTTCGCTAATATAAAAAGATAATAGAGAGATGCTTAGGTTTAGGAATGCCAGATTTAGGTCAATTTGTACTGCATGACTGATAAGAGAAAGCCAAGTCCTGTAACAAAACATTTTATAATGTTTCTGAAAGATATCTTCATTCAGTTTCCTACTGTTAGGACAAAAAAATAAACCTAAGTTGTCTCTATATTCTTTCAAAGCAGGTCAACTCTCAGAGCATTAAAAAAAAAAAGAGATCAATAACTGTCTATTGTCATAAATAATATAATCTTTAATAAATAATCTTCAGTAACATCAATGGTAGCAAACAGAAAACTGCTGGATACACCCAAAAATGAGAAAGGATTTTAAATGCAGGACTAAACACAGGTTTGCACTCCCCAGTAGTAGGATTCAACCTCTGTAAATGCAATTGCTCTGTCATCCAACCTAGATCCATCTCTATGAAAAAAAAATAAAAGTACTATCACACAGTGTCATCAGGGCTGGTTTTGGTTGGTTGGTTTTGCTTGTTTGTTTTGCTACAGTAAAGATTTAATTTTCTGCTTCCACCAGGGTGTATGCAGTGCTTCTCACAGCAGAGAGAGTAGAAAAAACATGCAGAGCATAACATTCATCAGGCATACAGCTACTCTTGCTCCAGCAAGATTTAAAAAGACAATGTCAACCCTACCTTAAAACCAAATAAAGTGGCAAACTTGCAATATAATGTCAGCACAAATTGTGAGTAATCTGATATAGACACTGATATACTGCCCTGCCATGGCAATAAATTGAACCCTATTTCCCTCATCTCATGTAAGTACCTTAATCATTGGGCTACTGGATTGTATTCATACTCCCCAGAAAAAAGTATGAGCTGGGAAGCATTCCAGCATTTCTCTGCCAAGCCAAGAGTGCTGCCACTTTCATAAATAAGAGATTTGTCCAGATCATTTAGAATCCAGTAGCCATTTTGCTGACAGAACACATCATATTCCTTGGTCTCTAAATGCAAAGCAGGGGCATAAATCCCTTAGAGAACAGGAATCAATGAAATTATCAGCAGCACTTAAAGAGGTTCTAATATTCTGTGAAAATCATGTCCTAAAGCATTCTCATAGCATTAAAACCTGGTCTCTTTAAGTAAGATTTAATTAGATTATGAGTGTAAAATAGGATGTACAACTCAAAAAAAACAACCAATCAAAAAAAAATCCAAACAAACAAAAACACAAACAAAACTTCCTTTGGAGGAAAAAAAATGCGCTATTAAGACACTTTCTCTGGAGTGTGCAGTGAAAAGGCAGGTGCACGGTGTATTCCCACCCAGAAAAGCAATGATGGACATAATGATTTAGTGCGTATTGATTGTTGCTAGCAAGGTTTGGAAAAAAGCCAGTAATTAAAATATGGCAAATAGATCGTGTTTGTGCTTATATACAAATGCAGGAAGATTAAAATTATAAGCAAAACAAACGCCAGTGACTTCAGGTGCATCTTCCAAACCCCGGATCGCAAACTTCCTCACTGAACGGACACGTTCATAGTTACCCGTCAGCCTTCCGCATTGTCTGCAGACAGGTAAACGGGGCGGGCGCTTTGCCTCTGATCCCAAGTAACGAGGCTCTGCCTCTCCGGGCTGCGGGGCTTCTGCGGATTCCCCCCGCCCCGGACACCCCCTGCCGCCGGCTGCTGACCGCTCCAGCGCTCGGCTGCGGCTTGGCAGCCACGGGGCGGACTCGCAGTGCCGCGCCAGGCCCGGCCGCCGAGGCACCGGGGCCGCCTTCAGGGGCCGGCATGGGCATTCCGGACCCAGCGTATGGCACCCCGATTCCCCCCTAACCCCATACCCGACACACGCCAGTCGACGGCTCTCTCATTCCCCCTCCCTCCCCATTCCCGTACCTGCGAAGGGCCCCGCAGACCTCCCGCGCCGCCGGCGGCTGCGATGTGTCCCGGCCCGGTGCGGGACGGGATGGGGGAAGAAATGGGGAGCGACACCCCGCAGTCTCTATAGCAACAGGAGAGAGCAAAAGATGCCCCCCCTTCCGCGCCGCAAGGGCCGCACCGCAGTCGGCTGCTGGGGCGATACCACTGGATGCAGCGCGGGGAAGGGGAAGCCTGTACGCTGGTGCAGGAGGGCTGAGGGTGTCCCCGCCCATCGGCGGCCGCTCCCGTCTCCACCGGCTGCCAAGCCACGAAGACAGGCTGCCAGTGCCAGCGAGCGCTACAGCCCGGAAAGGGTTATCCGCGAACACCCGCCCGGCGGGAAATGGTACGCCCTGGTGGTCAGACCGCGGCGCCGAGCGCCCCCTGGCGGCCTGGGCTGAGTATCTCAGCATTCCCGTCCGTCCCTGCTCCACCTCCGGCGCTCCGGAGCCCGGCGGCCGGGCGGGCGCCGGGGAAGCTTCGGGGCGGAGACCCGCCGGCCGGTTACGCCCGGGACGCTCCAGTCTCTCGGTGCATCAGTCGCAGTTGGGCTCGGAACGAGATGGCGGCTGCGCAGAACAGCAACCACGCGTGTTCGTGTGCTAGCTCCGGCCTGGGGGGAGTGCGAGCTCAGCGCCTCCCGGGCTGTGAATCCAGTACGGGCGCGTTTAAGAGCTTCACTTCTCTTCCGGCTGGTTTTAGGCACGAAGCGCTTTCGGCAAATTGCGCAGAGGCGGCTGGCGCCGGGATCCCGCTGTCACGTTTGTGATAGGCTCGAGTTCAGCAGAAGCAGCCCTCTGGTCTGTACAACAGGCTTGAAAGAGAGCTCATGTGCTCGGGTCTTAGTAGTCCTACGGCAAATTAGCAACCCTAAACTAGCAAAATAGCCATGGAAAGTAAAACACGTGATCCTGTCAGGCAAGGATTTATATTCTGTGGAAACGTGTTATTTAATCTCAGTTTCTCTCTCTTTTTATTTTTTCTTGTTACTTTTTTTCTTCTCCCTTTCCTTCCCTTTTCTTTCCTTTCCAAACATAATCCTGGCATTTCAAAATACCCCCACAAAAAAAAACCACAAAAAACCAAAACAAACAAAACCAAACCAAACCAAAAACCCAAACAAAAAAAATCAAGGAAAACCCACCTGTTCAGTTATTAAAGATGAGAGCATAGAAACTGTTGTAAGTTTCTTCTGGATGGATATTGTTGGAATACTGAGACTGGCATTCTGATGGATATATCTGGAAATGGATACTGTTTCAACAATGATCTCCAGTAAGTTTTATGTTACTATCTTATTTTCTTGAGACCACCCGTCTTTCCCTTTCCTAGCTATATTTTAGTAACATTATTTGGTATGTTATTTCTTCTAACAAATACAAGCCACAGTAAATGCGAGCAGTCGTTTGCAGGCTTTTCTGCAGCCCCCAGGGCTCCTGCGCCAGCAGGGAAGCCAGCATTTGCAGCGCTGAGATCAGCGCGGGTGCCCAAAAGGCTGGGTAACCTCAGAGAAATGCCTAGCAGGTGTGGGAAATGTGTGCCACAAAAGATCAGAATGTCCTGCAGTGGTTTACAGCTTTATTACAGATGTGTCATCATTTTAAAAGACAAATCTTCAGAAATGGGGTGGTATTAGAGCACACAGTCAATCAGGTTGCAAATTCAGGTGGGGGTTCCTCCTACTGCAACAAACACTTGAATATAACATTTCTCTTTAGGTATACACAGCAGTAAGTACATTCAGTGCCATGGGCATAAACACAGCTTAGCTTTCTAAAATGCAATGCCAATCAAACAAAACAGACAATGCCCATCAGATCAGGGTGTCTGACTATGTGGGCGTGTACCTGAAGATTCCTTTATTGTCAGCTCCAAAATGAAGTTTTTGCAGAACAAAAGAGAAAACTGAAGAATTTCCATTGTAAAATATCATGGTTGTTCCTTTATTTTTATTTTGTTTGTTTGTTATTTGGGATTAAAAAGCTAAAAACATTCCTTCACTAACATGAGGCTAGAGTTTGAATTATATTTTCATTTATGTGTTTTAAGTTATACTGAATGGCATATATAATTTAAATTTTCTTGACACATTTTTAGGCTTAGAAGAACACCACAAAGTCAGGACACTGCCTACATGTTGGGTTATACTACTACAAGAGATGGGTTTAATTAAAATTATCAGTGAACATAAATGAATTTTCAAGAGTTCATATCATCTTCATTATTCATATAGCAAGACACTTAAATGGAAAAATTCAATGAAACAACATGTTGAGCTAGGTATATTCTCCTCAGCATTTTAGGTAAACTGGCATCAAACTCTTGAGGCATATCTACAGTTTTGAAAACAAATGCACTGCACTACACAGCATTGGAACCATCACGAATCCAAAAGTCTGTCCCACGCTACGGTTATCAGCATTGCAGGGGAACCAGATAGAAATGACCTGGTAGTAATCCCCTTTAGATTCAGAAAGTTTTAGGGCAGAACTGCCTCCTTACTGACTACCCCCACACCTTCAGATCATTGGCTTTCCAAAGAAAGCTCTGCCAAAGAGCTGGCCTGCTACAGCCTGTGAAAATGCTAGCTGTGCTGTTACCCAGTACACTGGGAGCTTTTCCTTCAGAAAATCCTGAAAGCCTTGCACACCATCTATACCCAGCTGATGCGGCAGCAGGTACAGCTTCTACTCCCACAGCTTTGCCACTGCTGCTATGGCATCCTCAGGAAACTGCCTCCACCAAGCTCTCACAATTGTGAATCCAATTCCTTTATTGTCCCACGTCACCACGGCTACTGCACAGCCAAGCATTTTCTTTGGCTAATAAATTCCAAAGCACAAACGGTAGTGACATGCTATGAAAACAAAACCAGTAAACCATGCGTGAAAGTTTTATACAGTACAACAGATCATTATTACTTTATCCCTTTCCTAACCCTTAAACTTTGAACAATTAACCACTCAGCAAGTGTGCCAGCATCTGAAAGCAGAAAAATACTTCTGACAAAAGGGACATGGGAGAGAAGCAGGGAGGCAGCTTAAAAAGAAAAAAGAAAGAAAAAAAACATACCCAAAACAAAATCCCACCATTTGGTTGAATACAAGCCCTGTCCAAAGATCCAGCCTGCCACACATGCAGCACAGCCTGTCCTCCAATGCTGCTCTCAGCAAACAGCCCTCCCCTGCCTGTCTTCCTGTGCTCAGGGACTCTTGCACTCTCTCTGTGCAGTCTCAGCTCTCTTCCCAGGACACAGCCTCCTTCCTACCAGCATCACCTCGCAAGGGTATGTGCTCCTCCTACATAAACTCTTTCCCAGCTCTGACTGGTCCTCTCAACAGCCAGTATTTTCTGCTTCTTGTTTCCACCTCCTAGAGCTGAGGTTGTACTCATCCACGCAGCTGATTCTCCTTCCACAGCTGCAAAGGTTGTGAAAGGATGTGTCCTCTGCTCTTCTTTTTGTTCATGCCAGGAGAAAATGTCTGCACTATAGTCAATTTCACTATGAGAAATACATTTCTGCAGATGACTACTTAGCCATCACCTTCCACTTTGCTTCCTTCCTCTGAAACAGGGTAAGAAAGTTGAACAAAGAACAAGCGCTGTGCAAGGGCTTAATAGAAGAATCTGAAATACATCTTTTGAAAAACTTTCAAACTTATGGTTTGTGTGGCTTGAATGTAAAAAGCCAAAACAAAGCCAAAACAAAACCAACCAACTAACCACGAACCCCCCCCAAAAAGATCCTGAGCTAGGCCTAAGAAGGAGCTTTATAGACCACAGGGGGTACTTAGAAACTAATCTGGATTTAACAATGGATGCTACCCAGCAACAATAAACATACACAGGACTCTTACAGTGTGGTCTTTACACAAACCACATGAAAGCTTGGGCACAGTTTGTTTGAAACGTTTGTACATGCCAACCGGAAGGCCATGCAACTTTTGAAACTTAATGGCTCAAACAGCATTTCAAATATGAAGAACTAGGGATGATTCACCACTGTCAGATTACACCTCTCATAGTTGTGCACAAATTATTACAATACCAGAACAGCCCTATTTTGTTGAGATTCCATTAACACAACTAGAAAAGCATACACATGGCTGTATTAACCAGATGGATCTTGGAGCCATCATACTGCAGGCAGCCTGCAGGTAGCACATAAAATGCATTAAGAACTGTACAGTGATTTTGAACAAGTCTGTTCCCCTTAAACTAAAGGCCACTGAGATTTTTTTTTCCTCATGGAGAATAGATTATCAGGAGAACATTTTGGGCAGCACTCTCCCTTCTCCAACAAGCTCTGGGGCATGTCTCATCTGGCAATACTTTAGTCTTCATAAAAACAATAGGTACCATATCCTTAAAAGACCAACTAATAGTCATGCCTTTGTTCTGTGCTTGTAAGTGATAACCACACATCGTTTATGTCCAAACTTTTTCACTCCAAGGCTTCCCAGAACACAAACTGTACGGGGGAAGCTAGTATAAACCCCATTCAGCAAAGCCACATTGGCACTGTCTTGCCAGCTCCTGATTAAGAACTAACATGCACACTACCAATCTGTCATTACTAGTAACAGCTCTATAGGCAATTGTTTCCAGCTCCTTTAGCTTATCACAGCAGGGAGAAGAGGGCAGTGGCCTCCTGCTGCTCAAAGCAGCAGTGTGGGCATCTGCCCTGCAGGGAAGAAGGGACAGGGCTCTGTTGGCTCTGCCAGGGTTTTTGCTACAGCTTTCATGTTGGCTGGCAGGATATGGTGGAGAAAGAGCTGCCTGGTTACAGCCCCCACCACTCCAACCCCCTGCAGCAAGCTGCCCCACAGCCTGGCACTGTCCCAGGTGCCCTGCCCCCATGTTGCCCCTGCTTCCACACAGTACCCCCATCACATCTTGAAATGCCATAGCAACCCCCAAGTGTTTGAAATGCAATAATCACAACCTAAAATGAGAAAGCAAATTTCGTGCTCTCCACATCACTGCTTCTTTGCTTACACGACCTGTTTTGATTGACAGGATAGTTATGTATTTCAATCCTAACCTATATTGTAACATTTGCATTTTCTCTACTATGTGAACAGCACTTAATCTTTAGTTTTTTTCTTATTAAAAAGGATTTTAATAAGGAAACTTCCAGCTGTGCAATAAATGAAGTGGAAGTTCTGAGAAACAGTTTGCTGTATCAGATCTGTAGTTTGCTGTCTCTTTATATAGTCCAAAGATCACACATTCCACCTACAAACTTAGCAGCAGAAAATGAAAACATACTTTCAAACAAACTTTTAATAATTGAATAAGCCAGTTGGAGGAATACAAATCAGTAAGTAATCACTTATTGTCATACATATTAAGAGCCAAATGATAAACAGACATTAAGAGGCAACTGATTAAGTTTTCCTGTTAATGGCATATCACAGCAATCTATTTTTACCCAATTCCATTTCGATGGCAAGAAATACCTATACAGCATTGAGTCCATTTGGGTCTTCTTAGTCTTCCCCCAGACTGATCATTCTTTAGGGCTAAGAAACTCTGTACAATCTCCAGAAGCAACTATGGTCCCCAGAAAGAGTTCTATTGCGCTGAAAAAGCATAAGGCATCCACTCCCTCATCCTAACTCCATGTCAGAAATCTGTCTAGGGGGGAGTGGGAGAAGGGTTGGCAATGATTACATTAAGAGTAAATTCAGGGAAAAAAGGTCAGGTACCTCTGCATTAGGGCAACAAAAAATTAGTCTGTATCATCTGGGCTGGAACACCCACAAACCAGATTCTGGGCTACAGCAATGCTGTAAGCAGGCTAATGGAGGTTGGTGCAAAGTGTGCCCTAGCACAGACTCAACACCAGAGGAGTACTGTAACTGTGAACCCTCAGTGTAGTGGTAAAGACCCTACTGCTGCAGTGGACAGGATGGGTCCACTCTAGCTATAATGCCCTATCAAGGAACAGGCTAATCTACAGTCATATTACCACCTCGTGGGTCCACGTACACAAGCTTACCAGGTTTGAACAGTTTTTTCACTAACAAACTGTCCATGAGGACCATCAGCATTTGAAGGCAAAAGGGCCAAGTAAACTGGGGTCTCAGCCCCTTCATCTGGTGATTTAGGGGCTTTAGGACCTGCCATGTCTGTTCTCACCCATCCAGGACAGCAGGCATTGAGAAGGATGTGGTCATCTTTCCTTTTCTCATTTAACATCCGGGCTTGAATCCTGGACAAGACTGTGACACCAATTTTGGAGACCCCATAGGCAGTATTTGGCCAACCCTCTTTCTCATGCACACCTTTTTTCGTATCTTCCACAAATTTAGTCATGAGTTCCACTAATTCATCCTCAGTGATAGTGTCGCTGCGAAACTTCTGCTGGAGTTCTCCGCTGCACTTTCCCAAAGCTAATCTACTTGCCATACTAGAGACATTCACCACTCTACCTGTCAAAAGACAGTAAACACCAATTACTTTTGCACACATTAAACAAACCCCGACACTGAAGTGGGCTTGCTCTACAGTTACATATTCACTACTTAGGTGAATACCTGTAAAATATTTTGTGTGGGCTATTTTGCAGAGCTTCTGCCAGATCACTGTGCTGACAAGTGTTTCTAGTGAATTTCATTACAGAGGGTAAGTTAAGGTATGAACCTGCAATAACTTTCCTTCAAACTTCAGGTATGCTTCCAGGAAATTGCCTGGTATGATCTGTAAGATATTCATAGTAGGAAGTGGTTTTCTCATCAATGGCAGCCAGACTTCACTCTCAAAGTGCTGTGGGGAAATGTTCTCACTTCTGCAATAGCTCAAAGTGCTGTGAGAATATACCTCAAAAGCCCCAGAATAATACAGAATTCAACAACAGCAATCTAGTTCTTAATGCAGAGACCCCATCAGCTTGTTTACAGAATACATGAGTATTTACAAATGTCAGCATGCAAAACTGCAGTAAGCTATTTATCTCCCAGCACTTCAGTACAGAATGATGAGTCAGCTGAGTCAGTAATTCACTTATCTCCAAACTTATGTTGTGCTGCTTCCCTGTTTCTTGCTAATTTACAGCCATTTAGGTGATGAGCATGAGGATTTAGATCTAAAAAGCCACAAAAATTAATCCTTTCTGTTAATGACTTTATTTACACACCCATACAATACAGCAAGATACACTCCTCTTGCTATGGGGCAGTGTGTATTTGAGACTGAACAGGATTTACCACCTAATGAAGACCAAAATTCACACAAGACTATTTCTCTACTTGTTAATCTTACACTTACCATAAGGCTTCATAAGAGGCAACAATTCCGTGCAAACATTCCTCGTTCCAAAGAAATTTGTCTTCAGTGTAACCTCTGCTTGGACCGCAAACGGAGTTGTGTCATGCACTTACATAAGGGAGGGGAAAAAAAAAAAAAAAGAGCAACATTATTAATGCTCACATTCTTAGTACTGAAAAGACCTTACTTTGCAATATTATATCAATAATGAGCTAATTCTTTTTTCACCTCTTCTTAGCTGAAGGTTTTAGCTTTGGCCCAGGAAAGCTAGTTGCATCACTCTGTAGAGTCATTTGCAAACCCACAGGACATTTGTCTTTCTGCTTTTCATATGGAAGAGACAACGAAAGACTGCTCTCACAGGATGTTCTGCCCAGCCTGCTCACTGACCTGCCTGTACCTACTGGCACCCAGCACACAGAGTCCGCACTGCTACCATCACATGCAAGAAAACTTAGAGGCACCCTCTCCTCTTAAAGGCATAGCACAACACTTTGCCGCAATCCTGACGTGCCAGGCAAGGGAAACCAAAAAGGCAAATCTCAATTTAGGATGCTGCCACTAAAGGTACAAAAGTTAGACTATCACCCCAGTACTAACATCCAACAACCAGGCAGATAACTGCTTCTATATCCCAATTCTTTTGTGGTCATATTTTGGGTTCTTAGCTGGGGCCTGAAGTTGGAATAGTGTCAAACCACAACAAACACTGTAAAAGCTTCTATAAAGACTGCAGGGGTAAGGTTTCGTGCATTTTGGAAAACAAAACAAAACACCCTCCTCCCCTCCCCCCTGAACCAAAACCAATCACCCCAAATTGAAACCCAAACAAAACCCCAACCAATCCCAAAACTGATAAAAAGTCATGTCATAAACCACCCCCTGAACTGACAGATCTGTGCTAATACAAGAAAAGGAGTAGGAATTAGCAGCTAGGAAAGGGAGCTGACTTAGATAGGCATGAGCAGATAAAGAACTGCACTGTAAGGGTATGATTTCATCAGACAGCTTGCCACCACCAAAAATGGTATGTGCCATCAGCTGATAATCTGTTTTAGTAATAAGCCATATGCATTTTCCACTTTGAGAGGGAAGTAAGAGTTAAAGTAACAGCATTCCTCCTCTTCTGTTACACACCCTCTTTCTGGCAAGAGGAAGGCCACCCACACAGATTAGGCAGCTCTTCACTTGTCTTCATAGCCCAGACCTATATTAACTCAGAAAAGCAGCAACAGATCATTTAGTATTTAACATAGTTGTGGTTTTATTGCAAAATACACAATGAGCGTGCTTTAACAACTCAGTCACTCATACTCTCAAGCAATGGGCGCTGATGGAATCAAGCTTTGCAAATAACTTGCATTTAAATCTATGACATGATGCCAGATCATGACCTATTGCAAGAGTTGACAACAGTGGGAGAAGAAACTTGAAACTTCTTCTGTATCCACCTTGGAAGAAGACTAAAAGCTTCCCTATATTCCAAAACCTACTCATTTGTCTAACAAGATACATTGCTTGTAACATCTAATAAATACTCCCTTGATTTAACAAATGTTACTACAATAACTATTCTCACAGAAGCTCATCCAGAAGGTAACCCACATATACATAATCATCTCATACAGGAACAGTTTTTGCTGGACTATCTATAGCACAGCACAGAACCAGAACAATAAATTAAATGTAATGGCAAATCCAATCTTTGACAGCCAGCAATAACACATACTGCTACAATAAAGAAAGGAAAGCATAAATTCTGGGATGATAGCAGAAACTTGGCAAGGCAAGACGTAAGCTCACATAGCAAAGCCAATCTCAGAAGCTAGAATTAAAACCAAAATGAGATAACCACCACAGCAAGTTCTTACACAGGTGTTAAACCTCTAGCCTCTGTACTAGATACTTACACAACAGTTGCGATTAAGAAATGTGATAAAGATATCAGTTGTATGTGATAAAGATATCAGTTGTATGACCTACTGCTGACTCAGTGAGTTGTCAGCTTGAAGAAAGTCTAGGCTAAACATCTAGAAGGAACTTATGAATAGAAAAATCCGTGATGTAGTAAAGGAAGTAACAGAAACACCACTGCTCACACCATTTTACCTATTTACCTGTTCAGTGGCTCCATGATAATAAATCTTAGCTGTCTCATGGAAGAGCTCCAGCAAATCTTGCTGCAGCAATTTGAGGAGTTTTTATTTCACATGTCCTGGTATCCACCTTGATGGAGGCTACAGATGCCTAGTCAGCAACAGAAACACACACTGCACTTCAACTGCTGTAGTTACAGCCCAGCCTCGCTCCAACTCACTGTCACTAGCAGGTTGAGCTAAGGCCCTGATTATAAATTGAAGAAATACTGGTCTGAGCACCCTAGGCTTTATAAATTAGAAGCATGGACAGAGATACAACCTTTTAACTGTTGCTGCAACATTTTAACAACTATGTTGGTATCCCAAAGCTCAGTTATATTGAGTCGCCTCCTACTGAGCTACTCTTGAACACAAGCAGCCTTCCTGAAAAGTTCCACGCAAAATATACAGACTTCAGAACACCACTGCTACACTCTCACTACATGAGAAGCTCTGTCTTCAGCAGCAGGTGAGGTTTGACCCATACTAACTGACAGGCCTTTTTAACTCTTCCTGTGAGCAGCTGACCCAGTACAACACTGTGTTTGAAGAGTTACATGTCCCAGCTGGAGATTTGAAAGACAAAACCAAAAAATCCAAACAAACCAGAAAATATGGAAAGAACAAGTTTGTACTGGTAGGGAAATGAACTAGTAGCCATGCTTGTGATCTGCTCTACTTAGAGTTAGCACGACTCTCAACTTGTTTTCATAAACACACCCAAGGATAATGCACTCTTCTACCTTACACCTGCTGTGTCTTCCTCACTTTCCCCCCCTTCCTGTTTACTAGAAGATGAAAGGGTTACATTCTGGCTCAGCACAGCAAAATTTAGGTTTAACAGATCCATAGGCAACTGAGAGGCCTGCAGTAAGGATGACAAAATCACCCAAGGCCAAAGGTTCTTTTTTATCAACTGGAATCCTTGAGCAGGTAATGCATGGAACAAAGTATGAGCTTTGCAGAAGAGAGAAAACACACATGTTCCCTGAGGAACACAGCTGATATAAAACAGATGATGGGCTCCCTTGGGTGTGGTAAAACCCATGGGCACTGAGGCAATAAACACAACTCTGGTCATGTGCATTGTGTGCCTGAAGTATTTTCACGCTCTCTATGTGATGCAAATACAATACTCCAGGGAAGTGTCTTTACATGCACAAGTAGCCCAAGAGATGCTAGAGGAAAAGCCATTTCACATTGCCCTCTCAGCATGCTTAAGAAGGTAGGCAGCTTGCCCAGCTGAAAAAGTAGCATGCCACTGGCAGAAAAGTCCCATATAATAAACTTTGTAAACTCCCTTATGAATCTACTATACTTCTCCATATAGCTTTGCAGCACATTGTACTATCCCAGACAGTGTGCTTCCTTACCTTTGAAAGCAATCCCTGCATTGTTAACCAGCACATCCAGCCCTCCATATTTCTCCTTTAGGAAGTCACGGAGAGCTCTGATGCTCTGCAGATCATCGATATCCAGCTGATGGAAGAGTACATGCAGTCCTTCCTCCTGGAGCTTTTTCACTGCTTCCTGGCCACGGCTGGGGTCTCGGGCTGTCACGTACACATCCCCTGGGAACTGGCGGCATAGAGCCCGAACAATTGCAAACCCGATCCCTTTGTTGGATCCAGTCACCACAGCCACTCGTACATTGGCCATAGCTCCTCTCTGAATGTATGCCAAAGTGGCAGTAACTGCAAATAGCAAAGAAGAAAATTTCACATTCAGATGGACAAAGATGGTTATCTGAAAATGAATAAAAGTGTTTTTTCTTTAAAATTTTATATAGAATTACCCTTTATTGTGAAACTACATTACAGTGCACACTAACACTCTAAAGTAGCATGAGAAAGACACTTTTGGCTTTAGTATTTTGAAGAAGGCCCAACCAGTAACTGGGTTAATAAAAAAGTAAAAAAGTCAATGACCGATGTGCAGTACTAAGTTAACTTTTGATGGGAGTAAACTCTCCTGCACATACACCTTACAGCAACACTATTTCCTTCTTCTGAGGATATTCAGCTGGTCCAAGTTCAAGCAGTGATGCAGCCAAAGCTGAAAAATCCAGGCTCAAACACAGGGGGAGCGGCTTGATTTTCAAGTGTCAGGCAGGAGAACCAACTCTGGCGTTTTAGAGGGAAACAGCGGGCCACAGATTGCCTACAGACATTTATTATGCTCACCACACCAGACAACTCTAGATACAAAGTCTGCTTGCCGTTTCCTTTTTCCCCTAGAAATAGCACATTTAAAGACGACGTATTTCCCCCATAAAAGTTTAAAATGCTGGGTTTGCTCAGTTTTGACTTAATTACTACCTCCCTTCCAAATTAACTTGTAATCATTAGTAGTAGGCGTCCAACGAAATCCGAACCAGCTCCTGCCCAGCTACCGACTGACTGCATCAGGACGAGAAACCACCCTCCCGGTTCACCCTCGCACTGCGAACGGGCACATTTCACTCACTGTCCCTTCCTCAGGACCGGCTTTTCCCCCTAACAGGAACGCAAAGCACACCCGCCGGCCGCGATGAAGCCCGGATCCTCAGGCGGCTCTCCGCGGAACGGGAACGACCCCCGCCGTTCCGCGCCCCGCAAAGGGGCCGAACGCGGCGAGGAGCTGCGAAGCAGGCGCGGTGGGAAAGCCGACACTCCCCCACCTACCTCCCGTACAGCGCCTTCCCCCTCGCTCCTCACCTCGGCACGACGGCGGAAGAACGAGCAAACCGCAAACACTCGCACGTCCCTGCCGGCAGCGCGAGCGCGGTTAAAATGGCGGCGCGGCAGCCCCGCCTCCCGCGACGGGCTGGGTTGGGTGCGGTGGGGGCGTTGCGGCGGTTGCGGGCTACGGTAAGGAGGTGGCCCCTGTGTTCTCTACAGCAGGTGGGCCGGCGGCGGGCTGGGGGCTTGGGGGGGCCCGGCAACGTGTCGGTTTTTGCTGTCCGCCCCGTCGCTGTTCCAGCCCTGGAGTCTGGAGTCGAAGCCGCTGTTGGTGTCCTCCAGTGTGCCGGTAGCTGGGGAAGGTGGGCCTTGGCCGGAGGAGCCCGTGTGCCGGCCGGTGACCCCGGTGAGGGGCAGCGCTCCTGGTCTCAGACACCGCCTCGGGGTCTGGGGTTCAGCTAAAAGCGGTATTGATGAAGGGAGCTTAAATGTAAGCTTCAGCAACAGATTGAAGGGTAAGGAGTCAGGCTGATGCTGTTCATCTATAACACGTGCTGGAGGTGTTGAGGTGTAGAGTCCCAGCGCTGTATGGGACTGGGGTGTTTGATGGTCTTGATGTGGGGGTAAGATTGTTTCCTGTAGTGCATGTGGTTAGGGAGCTCCATTTTGCTTTTATTGTTATCCAAAGAAATAAATCATAGGATGGTTTGGGTTGGAAGGGACCTTAAAAATATCTTGTTACAACCCCCTTTCCATGGGCAGGGACACCTTCCACTAGAGCAGGTTGTTTAAAGCCCTGTCCATCCTGGCCTTGAACACTTGCAGGGATGGGGCATCCGCAACTTATTTGGACAGCCTATGCTGGTGCCTCACCATCCTCACAGTAGTGAACTTCCAAATGTTTAATCTAAATCTACCCTTTTTCAGTTTAAAGCCATTCCCCCTTGTCCCGTCACTTCATGCCCGTGTAAAAAGTCCCTCTCCAGATTTCTTATAGGCTGTCAAGCTGCAAAGGCTGCTTATGCCAATGAATTTTCAAACAGCAAATGTAATGCAAGGATAGAAAACTTTTAGTTCTGTGCACATCAACACTAGTGTCTCATTTCCTGTAGAAGATTATGGCTGTTCCTTGGCAAAAGTGATGTTTGGAGGTAAAGGCTTCCCACCTTCCCTCAACCCTATCACCCACCCTTGTTTAGAGACTTGCTTGTAGTATGTTTTCTAAACTTTAAAGAGGCAATTTATTAAGCAGTGTTCTGATTTGTCTTAGTGAGATTAACATGCAGTATTTGAAAGGGACTTTACATATTTATAAGTAACTTTTTTCTTTTCCATTCAGGTTGTCTAAAAAAGGTAAAATCTGTTACTTAATATGAAGAAAAACAGAGGTCGGACAGGCCGAAAGAGAAGAAGAAAACGCTTGTGGAGTTTGTGTGGAGGTATTATCTCCAGAAGTACTGCTAAATAATAAAATAACCAGTTGTTTGTCAAGGTGTCATTTTAGGGTGTGTATTTGTCAAACATTTGTGCTTTGAAAATAACATGCATAAATGTTAGCTTTTTTTTTATGCCAGTATTCTAACATTAGTTTACAATCCCAAGAAGAGCATGAGAATCTTGTGAGCTCTCTTTTCTGGCTAATGGCAAATACTACACTATTTTTAAATTCCTTGACCCTTAAATATGCTGTATAACTCCTGCAGTTCTAAGAACTCCTACTGCCCAAGGGCACAGAACTTAGTAAGCTCGTGTGAGGGGGGCCTTTTTTGCTGTTCTGTTCTCATAGAATCATAGAATGGTTAGGGTTGAAAGGGGCCTTAAGGGTCATCTAGTTCCAGCCCTCCTGCCATGGGCAGAGACACCTTCCACTAGAGCAGGTTGCTCAAAACTCCATCCAGCCTGGCCTTGAACACTGCCGGGGATAGGCCATCCGTTATACTATGTTAAAATGCTTTTCTGACTATACAGTAAGATTTTTTAATTTCCTTTATTTTCTAAGTATTCTAAGTAATTGTTTAATAGCATGAGTCTCATCTTTTTTTATTTTTAGTCAACTGCAGTCACAAGCTGGAATACGTCAAACTTAAGAAGTGGCTGAAAGACAGAGGATTTGAAGACAGTAATTTAAGGCCAGCAGAGTTCTGGGGTAATGTTTTAATTACTCATTGTTCCAACAAAGTTCCAGTTATTCTAAGAATCTTGTATTTCTGCTTTCATTTTGAATCACACATGTGGCTGGCATAAGGAAAAATGCCAGTTACCATTAGTCTTTTGAGGACTTCTGCCAAGTGCACATGAATGTCATTTAGCATCAACAAGTAGATGTGGAGGCCTGAAGTAGTGTAAACTGTTTCTTCTAGAAAGATAATGTTGTGTAAAACTCTTGTGTGAGAGTACTCTGGTATGCTGCAAAACATGTTCACCTATACTGAATTCATTGTAGAAATCAAGGGGGTTTTTTAAGTGTTAGTAGCACAGTTTCAAAGAAGAAGTAATATCTCTTTAAGCATTTCCAGTATCAGAATCTAACCCTGTAATAATTTCTTCATCCTTTTTTTTGCCATGCAAGCTCAGCAGGTCTGGTGATACACATAAGTAAATAATATTAGAGGTGGGATTCACTTAGTACTGTTTACAGTGAAGGTATATACTTGTATTTTTTTCTCTTTAAGTAGATTTTGTTGAAATATTAAAGAGAGAGTAGAGATAATAGGATGAATCAGAGAAAAATATTATGAATAGAAACTGTAAGGTTTAGTTAAAATTCTGAAACCAAGAGCAGCAGCCAGTGATTAAAGATGTATTTAAAGAAGAAAATGGGAAAAAAAAGTTGAGTAATTGCTCGAATTGGACAGCAAATATTGCAAGGGAGGGGTGTTCACAGGCTTCTGTAAGATGAAAAGAGAATCAAAGAACAAAGAAATGTATCTGGAACAACCTGTAATTGTCTTTTATGATTTGGAAGAGTTATGTTCTTTTAGAGCTTTTCCTTGCTGATCTGTTAATTTATTGTAGGTTATCATAGTCTCCTGTATTTTACAAATATACATGTATTTAAGCAATTCTCTTTGTTCCTGCTTCAGGTACAGGAAGAGGACTGATAACAACAAAAGCTCTTCAGGTTAGTAATGTTGATTCTAATGAAAGAGCTCCTCAGGTTCTTTTGAGATGTAATGACTTTTGCAACAAGTAAAGCTCAAAATTCCAGACAAGGTCTTCACAGTCCCTATTGTCAGTGTAACTTCTGGCCTAGTATCAGAATTTGCAGTGTTGGCATATCTGTAGAAGGATGTCCTGTGTACCCTGAGGGCTTGTTGGATGAAAACATTCCTGTACTCATTTACAGAGATTTAGTATGTAGTCTGATGTTTCAGTTTAAAGCAATCAGTGGCTAACTGAAAACAGAAGGAGCTGGCCCCTTCCCTCCTGTATGTCTTCTCTCTCAGCCCTGGCTCCCACAGCTTCCTTTGCACTTGCTGTAGCAGTCTTCCCCACTCGTGTGGTAGGTTGCAAGCTAGACAAAAAACTTTTCAAACTAATTATTAGGTTTGTTCCTTCAAATCTCCCATCTTGGTTAGTGCTGGTACAAGGAGGAATGGCATATCAGGAAGCGGGATGGAAGAAAGGAAGCGGTCTTTAAGCAGCGTTTATCTTTAGATTATCTTAGCCATAATGTAAATCCACAGCTTTAACCTTACGTTGTTGGAGTCTTCTTTGTTAGTAGACCAGCTAACAGAAACATAATTTCTCAGATATTCCCAGCAGGAAAAGGGAATGATAGAAAAAATACTTTGCACTTTAGATACTGGCACAGAAAGACTGAAGTCTTGACTGAAAAGTGCCTTTCAGAAAATAGGCTTGTTGGAGAAGTTTCCTAACTGGTATGAGAATAGTATATCAAATAATGGGAAATCAGACCAGAACTTTTTGCAAATTAGAGTATATCAGGAAGTAGGAAGGAGGTGCGTGTAGAGAACAATGTATGTTCTCATGCTGGCTCAGGGTTAGAGTCAGCTGTTGAAGCCAGAGGCTCAGCTTATCTAAAATGCTGGGAATCTGCTGTTAGTGAAATGAGAGCTGGGCTCAGCTGGGCTTGAGCAAGATACAGAAACTCAGGAGAGAAACTGGAAGGGGAGAGTGTTGTCTTGATTCATGTCCTCTCTTTACAGGCATGGATATATATGGCTCAAGCCAGGCATGGAAGCTAATTTACACACACATAGCATCTTGGCAAACAAGGTCAGGATAGACATGAGCTAAAATATTGCTACCCCATGCTGCTGTGTTGATAGAAGTACAGCTGTTTGTGAGATCTACTTTAGAATATATCTGTGTACAAAGAAAGTGAGTAGCTGTCGTGGTTTAAGCCCAGCAGGCAATCCGGAACCATGCAGCCGTTAGCTCACTCCCCCCATTTCCTCCCCCCGCTCCTATAGGGATGGGGAGGAGAAGTGAAAGAATGTAACTCCCACGAGTTGAGATAAGAACAGTCCAGTAACTAAGGTATAACACAGACCACTGCTGCTGCCACCAATAATAATAATGATAAGGGAAATAACAAGGGAAGAGAATACAACCGCTCACCACCAGCTAACTGATACCCAGCCAGACCGAGAAGTGATCTAGCCCTTCTGGGTAACTGCCCTCAGTTTATACAGTGGGCATGATGTGCTGTGGTATGGAATACTTCTTGGTCAGTTTGGGTCAGGTGTCCTGTCTCTGCTTCCTCCCAGCTTCCCCTCATCCCTGGCAGAGCATGAGGCTCAGAAAGCCCTTGGTCAGACTTGGCAGTGGCCAAAAACATCAGTGTTATCAGCATTGTTCTCAGGCTGAAAGTCAAAACCATAGCACTGCATCAGCTACTAAGAAGAAGAAAAATGACTGCTACTGCTGAACCCGGGACAGTAGCAAGGCACCCAACTTTTTATGAACAGCTTTTCGCAGGTGACAGTTCCTACTGACTGCAGTCATCTTCCTTTGCTGGACTGTGACTGAAATAAAACTATGCTAGTTTCCATGAAGTTCAACATTACATCTGTTTGCTTCTTGACATTAGTGTTCTCTGGGGAGTGTCTCTCTGTTCAGAAGTCATGTAGTAGATGAGTCATGTACAATTGACCTTTACTATTGTTTGCGTGTATGTTGTTTTTTCTTCTCTCCCTCAAAGGCAGGGGATCTGATTATTTCATTGCCTGAGAAATGCTTACTCACCACGGGCACTGTCCTTAGTAGCTGCTTGGGAGAGTACATTATGAAGTAAGTAAAAAGTGACACACAGTAAGCTGGCCTTTACCGTTGGTTGCTCATTAATCATCTTAAGTGGTGGTAAGGCTTTAAACTGCATACCCAAACTTGTATGACTGTTGTGCATGTGGAATCATCAGATAAGTAAGGTTTGGACACAGAGCATCTCTTTTTAGTTAAGCAGAGTAGGAGTGATGGTACAGGCTTGAACTTGACCTGCGCCTGGAGACAGCTTGGACCTATGTGTCAGATGTGATGATTTCTTGGGAATTTGCAAACATGATTCAATAGAAGGATGATAAAATAGGATTGCAAAGCAGTCATGCAAGTATAGCCTTTTAGAAAATTTGGAACAAAGACCTACACTGGACATTGAGTACTTGTTATGTATCCTAAAAAAACTTGCCACCCCCAAAAAACCCCAACCCAACAGGTGACCCTGAAGTTGTTACTGAAAACCAGCTTTTATAGACCCTTTGAAATAATCAAAAGGACTTACAGATGAACTACAAAAAAGTTTAAAATAGAAGCTATTTATGACATTTAAAAGAACTAGCAGAGACATAAAATACTGCTGCATCCATTTCCTGTCTCACCTCTTTGTATCTGCTGTGTTGGTATTTTTATTCTGTTTTCTAATAGATGGAAGCCTCCCCTATCTCCTTTGATAGCACTGTGCACATTTTTAATAGCAGAGAAACATGCTGGTGAAAAATCTCCATGGAAGCCATATATTGATGTTTTACCGAAGACATATACTTGCCCTGTTTGTCTGGAGCATGATGCAGTAAGCCTTCTCCCTGAACCTTTAAGAACGAAGGCTCAGGAGCAGAGAACGATGATCCATGAGTTGTACATGTCTTCCAAGGCTTTCTTCTCTTCCCTGCAGCCTTTGTTTGCTGAGAACACAGAAACTATTTTTAACTACAGTGCTCTAGAGTGGGCTTGGTGCACTATTAATACCAGGACAATATACATGAAACATTCACAGAGGGAATGTTTTTCTCTTGAGCCAGATGTTTATGCTTTGGCACCATATTTAGATTTGCTAAACCACAGTCCAAATGTTCAGGTAAGAAGCTAAAAATAGATCACTTAATTTCTTTATTTGTAAATGCACTACCTCAGTACAGTATGAATTTAGGTGATGGATTAGGAGAATCAGTGAGGTTAGTGAGGTATCTCATAGTGGGAAAAATGTCTACTGAGGACATGTGCAGGCTGAGTACTCATGGTTATAGTATATACCCTGGAGCTTTTCAGCCCAAGGTAGCTGAATAAAGATGATTCAAATGTTTCAGTTTATGTTGCAAAGCAAAGTTAAAGGGAGAGCCCCCAATGGCTGGGTGAGATTTGCATCCAGGGTAGCTATTGGGAAGAGCTGCTGGTAAATATAACCCTACCCTGCTCTTCCAAAAGGCTTAGCTCCTGAGACAAATCTGAAGTTATGTGGTCCCCGAGCTACTTCACCTCTGGCTGAAGCCTTTGAGCAGCCTTAGGAAAGTGTATAGAGCAGTCCTACCTCATGTCAGGGACTGCGTGCCAGTGCAGAGTTGGGGCAGCACAAAAGCGGCCAACTGCCTGAAGCCATGTTTATTTGTGAATTTGGGGCCTCTGTAAAAGTCTGCAGAGTTGGTGATACACCCTGTGGTTTAAGGTTTTGATGTATGTTCTTCATACTAATGGGTTGCCTTTTCAGGCATCTGTAACACTATCTGTTTTCTTCCAGTGTTAGAGAAGTGTCCAGTACTGTTGGATTTTAGTACTCAAGGTCTGATTCATTTTTTCACCCTGTCCTTCTGCCAAGAGTAAGACCTTTTTTTTCTTAACTTTGTGAAGGTAAAGGCTGCATTTAATGAGCAGACAAGAAGCTATGAAATTTGGACAAATTCACAGTGCAAAAGATATGAAGAAGTATTTATCTGCTATGGGCCTCATGATAATCAGCAACTGCTACTAGAATATGGATTTGTTGCCATGGATAATCCTCACAGCAGTGTTTATGTCTCATCAGGTTGGACTTACAGATTGTCTTGAAATTGAAAGGCATAATAGTAGAGAGCAGAGTATCTGAGCATGTTAATACTGTCTGCATTCAACAGGAGATGTCAGTGAAAAAGGGTAACTAAAGGATAATGAAGAAATTCACACACATCGATATACATAAATACGCAACAGGGACAATGCATATTAAGGCATTGTTGGTCTGTTTGTTTTTTTTTTAGGAACCGTGAAAATGTTTGTATTTCCAAGAAGTGGAATAGGGCTTGGTGCCACTTTTAACTGCATAGATTTGGAGTTTTAAAATTGAAAGTGTTCTTTGGTAACTTTTCCTTTTGTAAAATTGCAATTCTTAGCCTCATGTATGTAGAGATTCCAACTGGATGTCTTAGATTATACCATTGACTTGAAGATTGAAGTCCTGATCCTCACAAACTAAAGTTACTGACAGTGGTTCATAACTTCAGCTTCAGTCAGGATTTCCATTATAAGGATACAATCCTGGAGACTGCTGATGGCTTTTGAGTGATAGATACATTTTTGATTATGTTGAAGTTCACCAACATTATAGCAAGTTTTGATCTTTGGCCTATAGCTACTTGAAAAATATGACTGAAATGTCATTTCAGAATTGAAGATCGGGGGTTTCTTCTACATACCATGTATCTAAATATCTAAAATGTGCTTTTATGCAGATACTCTTCTCAAATATTTTCCACCACTGGACAAGCAGAGAAATGCAAAACTTTCCATTCTAAGGGACCATGATTTCTTAGAGTAGGTATCTGAAGTTTTTTTGTTTCCCCATGAGCTTTCTTTTAATTTTTTCTGGGAGTCAAATTTTGCTTCTAGTATCAAAATTCAAAATAAAATAATTTTTTTTTTAAACAAACTGGTTAGTTGCTATTTGTGAGAGAATGTAGAAGTAGTAAACACCAATATCAAAGCTTGAGACAGGTTTCAAGATGCAGCCTGTCACCTGTCTGTGGATAACAGCAGAGTAAGGGGAATCAAGGAGTCCTCTAGTTCCGAAGAGCAGATCTCTTCCTGACACTTGTCAATAAGAAAGCTATCATGCTGTCAAAGATCACCTATACTTTCTGAATCTAATTGCTTTTGACTTTTTAGAAACCTGACCTTTGGATGGGATGGACCGTCTTGGAGACTCCTTACTGCCCTCAAGTTGTTAAGTCTTGGAGCAGATGAATTGTAAGTTTCAGTGCTCAGAATATTTAGACAATGTGCGTGTGCCATTTTACTTTATTTGCTCTTTGCTGGCTGTGTGTGAGATACCGGGACAATTGTTTTGTATCTCCTGTGTCTATCTTATTGACTTCAGGTGAGAAGTGAAAAGAAGAAAGGCAGAGAACACCATAGAATGTAAAGTCATTGTCTATTTGCTGCTTTGGTCTTTTGCTTTCTTCCAACACCCCGTTGTTTTCCCTTTCTATTTTGAGAACCAGATATTACTTTCAGGTTCAGGCTCCAGACCTTTTCTCTATTGTTTGATGGGACTTTAAATGCTGTTGACCTTGCTTGATTTCTTTCAAGCATGTGTTCCACAGACTGCTTCTTAAATTTTTAAGGCCAAGTAAGTTGCTGAAATTCATCTCCAGTGACTGTCAGTGCAAGTCTGATCATTTGTTCCCAATGGCAAATCTGGCTCAAAAATGTTTACCAGGGATTTGCTCATGATAGTAAATAAAACCAAACAATTTCTCTTGTCCGAAGCTGTTTATGCTTTGAAGATTCACTGCTGAGTGGAATAAGTTGATTATAAGAACTAAAAATAAATTTCCATGATACTGATTACAAGCCTAGGTGATGTGAAGTTTAGCAGAAGCCATGCTAATAAGTTCTGGGTGAATAGCTTTTCCTTCTCACTAGTGCTGCTGAAGTTGGTGGCTGCGTGGCAGAGCAGTGAAGACCAGAAGCATTGGCCTGATTGCAGGCTGTGTCTTTAGCTGAAAGGGTAAGGGTGGAGGATTGGCACCACTGCTCCAGATCATTAAATCTCTCTTCCCTTTTATGTGCCTCATCAGTCTCATAGCTGAATGTTGTGTGCGTTTTGCACGTATGCTAACCTTACTTGCCTGTGCCAGTGATGTTATTCTTCTATTAACCATGTGTTTATCATTCAGCTGGGCAATACAGCAAATGATTGTGTTTAAACATTTTGGTTCCAGTACTTGCTGGAGGAGAGCGCTCCTTGGTGATGTAATTTCAGCCAGAAATGAACAGCAGACTTTGAATATAACAGCAAAAATATGCCATTTTTTAATAAAGGAGACACAGCATGTCCTTCTTCAGGTAATTTGACTGGAAGAACAAAGTAGTCCAGATTGCTTTCTTTCCTAACATAAATGTACAGCAGTGTAATTTTTTGGGGGTGAGAATAGCAAGTGACAGAGGGAACTGACTACACTGAGGTGGTGTAGGATTTGTTTCTAGGCTGACTGACAGAATTTGTGGCTGCAGCAAAGAAAGGAACTGTATTAGAAAGCCCTGTGAACAAGTGAAAAGTGTTTAACTTTTCTCTGCCTACATTATTATTGCGTTTGTTGAGGTTACCTCTTAAAAGAAAATGCAGACTTGTATGAGGTGGGTACATAAGATATTGCAGACCTGCCACAAGTTGAAAAAGTCTGTCCTTCCTTTCTGAATTCTGGCAATGAAATGTGTACTTAATGTCAAGTTGGATAGCTATCATGGAAAAAGGTTATTAAGACCACACTTTTGTAAAGGAAACATGTCTATACAGAGTGTGTGAGGTGAATCTGGTCTTGAGCAACATCTTGAGGATAGTATGGGCTTAAGAACATGGTATCAGACAAACATTACCCTTCACTTCCTCTCCTTGTTTTCCATCTGCTTCCTTTATTAAAAAAAATACTATTTTGACATAGTTCATGAAATCATTAACAGGGATAAGCTTTCCACAAATGTTACATTCATGTCCAGTATTAAGTAATCTAAATTTTTGGTAATTTCATCTCATTTGTATGAACTTTAGATTTCCCAGTTGAAAAGGAACAAGGAGAACCTGAAAACACACCTGGCTTTGGTAGAAGCCTTGCACTTGGAAAACCTGAAGATACTACAAAGATCAGCTGAGATTCTTTGTAACTTGAGCATGGCAACAACTTGACCCATCTGTACCTGTGGCTGATTGGAGGTCATTTGTCATGGATGTGCCTTGCTGAACTGTTTTAATGGGCTTGAGCAGCAAAGAATAATGTAAAAATCATCAAAATATGCTTAGTTTTGATTACAGGGTCGCAGAGGACCCAGTCTTATTTTGTTCTTTGCTGACCTTCAGTAATACAAAAGGTTAGCCGAAATGGTAGGGGAGAGCCCATGTGGCTTTCATCATATCCCATCGAAATTATGGCTGCTGTGAGCAAAACAGCTTGTGGGGTAATTTGAGCAGCCCTAGGATTGTGAGCTCGAGCAGTCCTAGACTTTACAGCTGCCTGTGTGACTAAAGCATGGAAAACAAAGTCAAGCAGATACTCCTCATCATGTATTTGAGCTCTGGCACTTGACAGAGAAGAAGAGGACAGAGTCATTTATATTTGTCCTGTTCCGATCCTTTACCTTTCCCCTGTGTGAATTTCCCTCCTTTACTCAAAGCTCCCTCCAGACCCACTAGTTCATATTCTGGCTTCTCCTGCTGGGAATGAGAACTGAAAGGATATATCCCTTTGAACTCTGTTTCTTGTTTGGAAGACCACCCAGGCAATTAGTTCCGTTTCCATTTGGTTCTGATGATCACACTGAGAAATGTTCCTATCCTGTTTATAAGGGGATAGTTTCATGGGCTGCCTTTCAGCATTAGTTCTACTTAAGTAGGGAGCTTGAGCTCCCCATGTCATTCAGAGAAGAGAGACTTCTTCAAAAGATGTTTGAGGGCAGAACCCTTATTTGAGCTGTACAAACTTACTTTGTGGCTGTGTTGTGATTATTTTCCATTTTGTGGGGAATTACATTTCGTAGAATTTTTCATTACTGTTTTTAGTATTTGTTAAGAACTATGTTTTTAAGTGTTTATTTTTGTAAATATATTGCTTCATTTTCTACAAGACTTCTGTTTTTGTAATAAATTGCATATAACAGTAACACATTCTAGGTAATATCACTTAAGGAAAAAATACAAGTGAAAACTTAGGTATTCACATGCACTTTCAGACTTTCTTTGGTGTCTTGTGAACAAGAATGTTATTGTGTAAACTTGCTTGGATTTGAGTATTCCATGGTTTTTTTTCTGTCTGTTGGGACAGGAAATGCCTTCATACTTGGAGCACTGAGAAGGGCTCTTCCTTACCTACAAGGGTATGTTGGTTTAGCTTCAAAATTCTGTGGGAACTGAGAAGTGTAACTGTTTGCTGTTTACTCAGTTTCCAAACCCAAAAGTTCTTGGCTTTGCGGTTTCATCTTCATAAGCTCTTCCTAGGATTAGGAAGTTCTGAAAATAAGCTTTTTTTTTCTGCCTTGTTTACCCCAATGCACTGAGGTTTTTCTGTACTGTTGGGCTTTCTTGTATTGTTCATGTGGAGATGCTGACAGTGTGTTGGTGCTTTACATTTCGGAGCAGAGGGCAGGGTGAATGGGTTGGGAGAGGAACTGATGTGTTTTCTGGAGCTAGATGCACATTTATTCCATCTTTTGAGCCAACTTACTTTCATATTTGCCTAAACTGTGGTTTTAATCCCTGCAAGTCACTTAGCACCATATTTTATAGTCTAGTCAGTTCCATTCTGAAGTACTTCTTGGGGTGAGATGCCTTTCTAGATTTGGGGATGCAGTCTCTGATAATCTCACCAAGAGCAATTCCATCAGCTTAATGAAGGTCCTTCTGTACCGCTGAGCCTGTCTACAGCAGAGATAAGCAGGACTGAGACTTGCCCATTCGTTTTGATTAGATCTGCAAAAAGGTCTACAGAAGTCATGGGTGTCATGAAGAGGGTGGATGGTGACTGAGCATTCACAATGCAAGAAGTAAGGGTTTTCAAAGGAAGGTGGAAAAACTCAGGTTCAAACCAACCAGAATGTGATAACAAAGCCATTGATTTTAATAAGGGATATGAATACAAAAGTTGACATGGGTACAGAGCACATAATACACAGAACATGGAGCTGTTGGCAGTTACCAACCAGACAAACAACTTTGGTCTCATGTAGTCCCCTGATCTCAAAATAGTTCAAGTTTGGGAGGATATTGATGGCAAGTCTTGTAAATGCTTGACCTGTGCTTGCTCTTTTAAGGTCTTCGTGGATGGACACTGTGGGAAACAGGGCACTGGGGTAGTGGGATGCTTTTTTGAACATGTCCTGCAGTTTTGAACATGTCTGCAGTTTTGATGATTACAGTTGAACTGCTTGACCTCTCACTTTCTTTTAATAAGAACTTTTTCATTCTGTAAGAGCAGATGTGTTTTACATGTAATAATTTTATAATGAGATGGTACCAGAGTTAAAGAAGATAAGGATGTTTGGTTGCTGTATTTTTTTGTTTGGGTTTGGTTTTTGCTTTTTCTTTTTATCCTGGAGATGGCTATTTTAAGGAAAACTTATGTACATTGTGTCTTGCAAGATGGATACTAGTTTATTTGCTTCAGTGTAGCATTATACACTACGCATTTATACCAGGTGGTTTGAATATGGGCTCTACTTGTGTAACTCCTACACACGCTCCAGAGGGCATAGGGAGGGTATCTGTCAGTGCAGGAGAGCAGGCAATATGACCTGCTTGTCTGTCTCTTGTGTGGAAGCGCAGCAGTAAGCCCCTAGCTTTACCTTAAGCAACGTAGCAAGTGTTCTGAATAGACCCATGTGTGTTTAATGTCAAAGGCAAAATCCTGCCTGAATAAACTATGGAACTGAAACTAGTGCTTTTGTAACACACATCAATAACAATAGAGTTTTAACAAGAATAAACCAGAGTAACAGGTCCTGATTCAGCATTTATGCATATATATGCCTAGTAAGCAAAAGCTTAAATTCTTTTTTTGAATCAAACCTAAACTATGTGCAAGACAGGGCGCCCTAAGGTGGGCTAGAGCCTGAGGAGGTAACTGCACTGAGAGTGCTCTCCAGCTGTCTTACAGAACACTAAATCAAGTTTTCAAAGAGTGAAGATGCTTCCTCTCAGCCTCTAATTTAACCAGAGCCCCTTTGAGCTGCGAACATCTTAATCGCTTAGTTTTAGTGAAGTGCTGTTAACATTTGACTCTGGCTCTCTGTTAGTCTAAGAAGGGATTTAGCTGTGATCTCAGTGTGGAAAGACATACTTTATTTCTCTCTGTATAAATTTCCTTTCAGAATATATCTGCAAATCTCAGCAATAGTAAGAATAACCCCCACCTTTTTACCATTAGGGATACAAACTTGGCATAGGCCATGGCAGTGAGCTAGATTCTCTTCCAGCTTACGCAGTGTTACTAAAAAAGAGCTAAAATAGGAATGCTTCTGTGACTGCAGTGAACACACTGGGCTTAGGTAGGTGCAATGAGAAGTTTCATTTCTTGTAACAAGAGGATGAGACAGGAATAGCGCAGCTTTTTTTTTTGGAGGGGGGAGGAGGGGCAGTTGATTTAGTGCAGTTTGAAGTCATTGAAAAATGACAAACATGAAACCTCAAGACAGTATCTTTCCTGTGTCAGTTTATGTAAATACAGAATGGATTCTCTTTGATCTTCCAGAGAGAGTGGCTTCCAGTTTACAGTTTTCTTCAGCTGTAGCAAGTGGAGATCATCCATCACTGCTAAGTGCCTTCAGACCTGTCTGTTTCAGGACAAAGATAAGGGAGTATCAACTCTCATACACTGATAATTAAAGCTTTTAGGTACACTATGAAAACATTTCAAAGATGATTTCCAAAGAAAGGAGCCTTTAAAAATTATGTCTCAAAGGGTATGTAGTCCTCCATGCCTAGAAGGTAAAAAATACCCTTTTAAAAGTGCCATGCTTTAGCATACTTTGAAGTGTTTGTTTGCACTTAGCACATCTGTGTTGACAGCAAAGAAGACAGCTCTAGGACTGAGTGAAATTGTCCCAACAGAACTTTATGGGTTTCTTTACACAATAAATATGAATGGAAGTTGTTGCAAGATTTTTGAGGGAAATCCTGATGAGGGAAGGATGAAGGAAGATGAGGGAAGTTGTTTCCCTCATTTTTGACCAGCAGTTGGAGCTGAACTGTGTGAAATTCATGATTTTCATAATTTCAGTACAAAAGCAGGGAAATCACAGCTCAGTGGCTGAATTCAACTAGAAGAACTTGATTTTATCCCTAACTAACAAAGCTTAAGTAGCATCAATCTGCTGCAAGTTGGAGGGAAAAGGAAAAAATCCCAAACATTTCCAGTTCATTCCACTCAATGTTTTAGCGGATATCTATAATTACAGAATTAAGTGTGAGAGAGTGCTGCAATGAGCTATATTCAGTGGGAAGGCAAAGATACTCAATGAATCCTAAACTAAATTGTGTAAAACTAGTGTAAAACTAATGCAATCTCTGTGTTGTCCGCTAGATGATGCAACTGTACTACAGAGAAATAAATTACAGTATATCCAAATGCAGTTATAATCCTATGTAGTGTATTATATTTTTAGTAGTAAAAGCATTGTCTTCAATAATACACCATGGTTTGTGTTGGATAAATAGTTGAAAATGTAGTTTTCTTTCTGCTGGTTTCAAGTGAAGCTTGAAGCTTTGTAATATATCTTTTTTCAGTTTTATTGGATTTTAACTTTGTTGGAGCTGCTCCTCTCTCAAGTTGAATTATGTCATTCTCTTAAACTATCACCTGAGACATAAGTAATAGTTCAAATCATCTTTGTTACATTAACTTGACCGTAATGGTGTAGCTAGTGGGGTTGCAGTGGAGAACTGTCTGCTCCTGTGTTTTTTTCTTCAGAGATTAGGGGCCACATTCATCTTCTGCATAAATCTCTTTCCATAATGTACTTTGATGTGGCTGATTGAACTCTGGAACATTTCCTCTGACTAGGGCTATTCTGTGGACTTCCCTGCATCAGTTCTCTAGTGTCTAATAGTAATAAGCTAATGTTTGACCCTTTCATTCACTGGGGATTTCCTCACTGCCCATTTTCATTGCTTGTGTCAGCTTACTACTTTTGATGCGTGTGTTTGTTGCCTTGCTCAGTTGCCCACTGGCTTCTGAAATAGCCAATGTGTGTGTACTGTTCATGTGTTTAGAGCCCCTTCAGATTGTCCCAGTTGCCCTACAGCTGAAAACAAAGGTGCTTGCAAAGCTGTTGTTTTCTCCTGAAGCCCTCTTTTCTGTTCCTTAGCTCTTTCTGCTGCCTCCATTTCTGGACCATACTGCAACATGCGAGCCTTGAGAGCACTGAAGTGGACTGGGCTCTAGTGCCACTCTGTGCATGGCAGGAGGTAGGTATTTGCAGTGTACTTTTAATGTAAGAATGTTTTTCCTCCTTACATACACCTGTACTTGCTCCAAGTGTGGCAAAGACAGATGTGTTCAGTGTTGTAGCTCTCCGCTGAGGTGCCAGAGTTGGCTGGAGAAACTTAGATGAGCACAGTATTCCTTGCAGGTGCTTTCATCTGGCACTGAATTTGATATTTTAGTAGCTCCTTCCTGCTGAGGCTGCTCTAGAAGGAGCTGGCAGAGGCAGTTTGGCTCTTTTGACCCTTGGCAGGAAATGATGACTATGGAGAGGACAGAGGGACATTCTCAGCATGAGGCTGGTGCCATGGCTGTCTGTACCACCCTGCCTGGACTCACATCCAGATCCTGTATCTCTGCCCTTAAGAAGCCAGCCCTCTTTGCAGCTGGAAAGTGCATTTGTGCATCCTTCCCACGAGATGAGCTTTGCATGGACAGAGAGAGATGTTTGGTGTGGGTGGGTCAGTCAGCAGAGGATGTTGGCGAGAGATCAGAAGGGACCATGCCATCTTAACATGACTCATGCTGCTCTGAATCGTTTCTGATGAGTACTTAGATGGTGGGCTAGCCAGTCCCTATCTCAGGAATGGGAAAACACCATATGTCGTGGGAGACTCCTAAAGGCCTGCTAGGAGTGCAGTGTGGGCTGGGCTGCAGAGGTGTAAGGGGAAGAGTGAGCTAGGACAGCGAGGGTGGAGTGATCCCACTTGATAGGGTATGTGCTAATAAGAAGCACACATACCTCTCTGCCTTTTCTCTGCCTGTAAGTTTACGTAGATAACTGGACAATCCTGCTACTCCATCAGAAATGATGTGCTGGCCAGGGTGGCCATTTCTGTGCAGAGTGTGAAGGTGAGAAGGGTAAACATACACTCTGGACAGTAACCCTTAAAAAAAGTATACCATCAGGCAAGTACGTGTGTGTCTGTGTGTGCCATACTATGTCTAGCCAGTGCTATCCTAGCTTCACGAGAGCAGGGCTATATGGTTTTTTCAGCTGTGTAACCCTGGTTTGGTATTTTTTCTGCAGGGGAGAAAGAACAGTGGTTTTGCTAAAGGGAGCCTTTTGGGTGTCTCAATGCTCCATGCTGTCATACACAGGTGGAGATGGGTGTGGAGCCCTCAGTGTTGCCAGGTGGGAAATCTCTCATATCAGGCTTCTGATACAGTAGTGTAGTCTGCCTCTTTGTCGTGGACACCCATGTCATGCCTCCCACAATCACCCACTGGTGGGGTTGTCCTTCTGTGTGGAATAGGATTTAGAGGATGTAAGGTGCTCTGGCTGGGATGCTGTTGGATGTGGAGCTGTCTGGTGAGATAAGGAATGTGTATTGGAGGAAACAAAGCAATGAGCAGTCCTCAGATATCCTCTGGAAGTTCAAATAGGGTGCTCTGATGATCACTCCTTTGAACATGCTCCAAGGCTAAGATGGTGTGAATGATCAGAGAGCTGGGCTTTGTGCATACAAGCAAAAGCATTAGCAAAGGCAGTGTAGATATGGTGGTTGACTGTTCTTTTGTGTCACATTTGATAGAGGTTGGCTAATGTGCTCAGAAAATACATGAGAGTCATAGGAAGAGTAGCATATTGAGATATACAGAGATTTGTTTTCTCCCACATCCAGGCTAAAGTCACAATAGAAAGTCAGAAATTTTGAACCCAACCTTAAGCTTAACCATGCTGGAGACAATTAGCTATGATAGGTACTTGTACTCATCCAAAGAAGTCCCTGCCTATGGGAATGACCATTCCTATTCTAGATACAGTCAGAGAACCACATATGCTTGGCACAGGCTCTGAGGAACACAGCAGATCAGTCTGATCTGAACCTCCAGAGACTTAACATTGTCTTTGTCCCTGGCTGCTTCCAGCAATAACTGTGAAAAATCAGTTCATCACATGTCTATTTTATGCTGATTTAATTCCACTTGGCTCAAATGGAGTTACACCTTGCCTTTGATATCTGGCCTCAGGGTTTCATTAGGCATAGCTGTAGTCCAAAGACTGCTGACAGAAGTTGGTTTATGTGAGTTCAAGCTAGCTTGCTTTTTTTTTTTTGTTCCTAAGAACAGAACAAAATGCATTGCAATTATAGGGGAGTTACTACAGCATGATAGGAGGATCAGAAAGCATAACTCCTCTTCCAACCTGCTGTTATCACTGGAAGCACCAGGGTGTAGGCTGAACTCTTGCACTTGGGGAAAGCTGAGTGTGTTTGTGTGAGAGAGAGTGAGATCAAACTCCACTTTGTGCAATGTGGCTGGATGGGGTGAGAGGTGGCCAGGCATGGTATGGCTTAGTCTGTCAGCAGACATATACCCCAGTCATGGCACTCCTGAAGTGCATTACACTTGAGTTGTGACTGGGATAACATCCTGCAGTGTGGGTGAAAGTCTCACGGTCGCAGGTTTGCACCACTTTAATCTAATCACTCTTGAGGCAGCTCTTAATCTCTCCTGGTGCAAGCACAAAGGCAAAGCCATGGAGGGAACAGCACATGGCACAGCTACAGTGCCATGGTCAGACTGCCATATACCTGACTTTTTACTGAAAGGAGTGTTGTTCAGGTGGGAAAAGCAGAATTTGGTTCTTAATCTGGGACGTGCAGAAGGCAGAGTTCCTTTAGCACATCAGTGCCTGGAGTGTGCCTGACCAGCCACATCTATGCAGTTGAGCAGTGCAGGAAAGGCTTCTTATGTTCCATGAGAGCAGCACACGCTAGTCTTAATGTATGTGTGCCAGGTAATCGATCTGCCCCTGTGCACAGTCTGATACATGTCACCTGCACATCCCCTGGATACCTGGTCCTTCATAAATAAAGTCACACACGCACAGCAAAGCCACCCCATTTTTGCCTGTGGGGCTTGTTGGCAAAGGAGTCCCTGTTTTATGCCTCCCTGAGAATAATCAGGGATCTTGGGGCAGGACTCCTTTCCTAAAGTCTGAAGGAATATCCCTGCTGAATTTTGAGCTATGACATCAAGTGTAGGTGGAAACTCTTATCACAGCGTTGATTATTTTTTATTAACATTTTTTTTTTCAGAATTCCTTGAGGATAAACTCCCTCACCTTAAAGAAAAGAGAGGCAGTGCTGGAAAAATGATGGGTTAATCATTCCTAATTTCAAAATAGAATGTTTCCGTTAAAGAAAACATGCAGAGAATTGTGAAACAAAGAAACCCCAGACCACTGCAAAATGAAACAGCATGAAAAATGTTCTTAATGTACCCACATTCTCTAGAGTTCCCCCCCCCAGCTTTTCCCACTCTTTCAAGATCAAAGTGAGATTTGAGTCTAAGTCAATAACAAGATGCAAGTGTTGAATGTCAAGTAGAGGGGGGAATGTAAGCATTACATGGATAATTCAGAAAACAGCTGCTGCAGCTACGCAGTAATGTACTAGTTAGAAGAGGATGCTACTCCCCTTGGGAGGAAGAGGCAAATTTCTGGTAACTTGGTGTCCTAGAGACAACAGGCAACGTGATTATGATGCTGTGGGAGCCCAGGCCAGGCAGAGATTGGAGTGGAGATACCTCTGAGGGTCTGGGCTTTGGGGTTTCTGTGCCACACTTCCTCCCATCTAAACACTAACCTGCCTCTGGTGGGGTGTAAAGTTAGAGATAGTGTGACGAGCAGATACCATGATGCAAGAACCTGAGTCAAATAATCTTGACAGTCTTAGGTAGTAAATTTATTGCTAAATAGACCACAATCCTTTGTTTAAAAGGAGAAAAGGTCAGAAGAGGACTACTAGTCAGTTACTGACACAATTCTTTAGACACCTCTTCCAGCCCTATAGTTTGAGCTACTTTTGCTTGTGTTGAAGCTCTCCATGACTGATAAATATTTTTAAAGATATGGTATATGCTGTTACTGGCTGCAGGTTGCAGCTTACATGTAAATCAAGTGCTGCTGACAGAGAGTTCCATGTACACCCTCTTCGCACTCTGACCACAATACTGGAGAATCATTCTCTCCATTAGTGCACTTCTTACATTATGAGGAATGATGTGTAACAAAGGTACTAGCAACTCCTCCTTTGTTTATAGCTAGAAAATATCTGACTGCTTAAAAGACCATGAAAACGAGTTCCTTTCCTATTACTGTCTAGCAAACTTCACCTCTGCGCTAAACTTCACATGGAATTTGTCACTGGCAGGAAGCATAAAGCCTACCTTGTGAATATATAACTTACAGTCACTTCACAGGGAGAAAAAAAATCCTTTCATCATGTTCGTTTTTCTTCACTGTTTTATTTCACTTAAAACATCACTCACTACCAAATGGTATTTGTCAGTAGTAATTGGCAAATGCTGGAGGCGGTTTTCAAGGCTGTCTGAATGGAAAATCTCAAAGCAGTTGTCTGCACTGAAAGAAAATATTACATTTGATCTTTTTTATGAATCCTGCAGACATGATGTATGTCTGCATTCTTTTGCTTGAAGAATTCTTGGTGTTTGGGTTTAAATGACAGGAAATAACACTTCACTCTTATTTTGCACTATTGTCTGAGAATTAACCACAACATAATGGTAATGTACTTTTTTTTTATGCTTTACAGAGATTTTTTTTTTTTATTAGCCATTTATTGTGGGTTTGCTTGTTGGCAAGGTTCAGATCCTCTGAATGATAACTGTGGCTACTGCATTTCATCTGCATTTGTATTTAGATGTGTATTTCTTCTGATGTCTTCTTTCTAAGTAATGTCTCCCTCAAAGATTGCCTTGGAATAAATCAGCTTTCCCCTAATGCAAATGTACAAATGCATTATTGCTCTTCACCTCTGCCCCTCCACTTTTTGGTCATCAAAACAAAGGTTAGATAACATGTAACATTGACCTCATGGTACAAGTCTGCAAAGCTGAGATATTCCTAGTGCCAGGTGAAACCCAGTTCTGGGGAGTGGGAGTGGAGGACACAATAGCAGGTGATCAGTAACTTTCAGAGCCACTGACAGCCTCAATCACTGCTTAAAAAATGCCACTGCTGGACTTCTCAGCATTTAAAAACCTAATGGCATGTAAAGTGTAACTGATTCACGACTTTCAATAATTTTAACTTTGGTTTTATATATAACAAGATGTCCATTGAGGAGTTCTTTTACCTCCAGTGTTGATGATGGCTAATTCTGCAGCATGCTAACAGTCTGGTAGCACAGATCAGGCATCCAAAGTATCCCTCTGTCTAGAGATGAGCATGCTGTTACTGGCTGCAGACCTACTGCCTTGCCTCTGGAAAAGTCACTAATGTGCTGGCTGAGCGATTTCCAAGCATCTGAAATCCCAACCTGATGCCCGAGCTCCCTCAGCACTGTTGCAAAGCCCTGAGTTCTCTGCAGTAAACGAGACCTCCTCCAGCAATGGTGTTCTCAACAAGAAGAGACAAGTGAGCATCTGGCTTTTCCTGGGATGCTGCTCCCATGGAGGATGGCTGCTTGACCCTTCCTCTGCTCCCACGCCATTGAGGGCCTCTGCTGTCAAGGTCTGCATGACAGGAAAGGCTCTTTTCTGCTGTCTCTTGCTGGCTACTGGACCAGAAAGTATCAATTTTAGGTCTTTCTAGAAAAGGCAACATTGCTGAAAACTTCTTCAGAGAGCACCTTTACTGTCACCTAAGGACCTGATATCTGCCTCTCCCTGCCATCGTAAGAATGGCCTGAACATGCCAGTATTACATGAAAAAACCATGTGCTGATTTCTGATAGTGTTTTATTTGCATTCTCATTTCCAGCTGTACTGAACTCAAATTTTCTTTGCAATAATTGCAAGAAGCAAAGAATGATAGTCACATGCAAGCTAGAAGCTTGATTCCACAAATGGAGACTTTGAGCTCTGCAACAAGCAGGGGTTGTGGACAGTTCTGAGGTGTAGCATCTTGGTTATATCACCAGAAATTAATGAAATCCTGGCTATCTCCTGTGAGAAAACTGCGGTATGTGGCTTGGTTTTTGCTGTCATTCATACAGAAACAGCGCTCCTAGTGAGATGGGTGTGTGTGCACAATAGATGCACAAACATACATGAATATGCATACGGTTTCCTTTTAAATGTCAACGCGCCCTTCGAAACATAGTGTAATACCATGGGAGAGAAATGACAGCTTATTTGCAAACATGCTGTGTTTGTCTTGTTTTGACCCAGAAATGAATTAAGCTGGTTTTCCTTCATGAAGTATTGTGGGTTTCACACTGAGTCATTGTGGGACTGTTGGCCAGGGGAGGTCAGATAAAGCTTGTATGGTTGCAACAAGACACTTGGTAAGATAAATTAGATGTCTGGGGGGCCTCTCTTGGGGTGCCTGTGGGATATGCAGGGGGCTGCAAGTGGGCAGAGTCAGCTCACAGGTTGGGAGAGGGGTCTGAAGGTGTTAACCAAGGTCATGGCTGCTCCTCAAAGTGCTACAAACACTGCAGGGAGCTTGGGGAATGTCACCCTGCAGCCATGCTGCCTCTTGCCCCCACCCCTCCACCTGCTCTCTGGGGTGCTGCCACACTGGTCCTTCCACGCTGCAGTGCAAAGCACAGAGAGCCAGGATGCTTCAAACCCAGCCATTCCTCCTGTGTGTGGGGCACCAGGCTGCTGGGAGTGGTGGATTCAGACTCGTAGGAAATGGGGGTTGTTACTTCTGCTGCCTATGGAATAACTTGGGGTTTATTTCTTGGTATTTTATCTCTCTTGTTCATCTGCAGTGGGAGCTCATCCTCTCCTGTATGTAGGGATAGGCTTCCACTCTTTTTGGGCAGAATTCAGTGAGAAATACCAATTTTTTTTGTATCCTTGTTACTATTCAGCCACATCTGCTGTATCCTGATGACTATTACTTTTCCACAGTTCCCAAATTAATGCCACATCACAGATGCCTAAGCCAATAGCGCAGTTAGTTAACAAATTTAGGCGAAATCATGAGCAAAATAAAAGACAAACTGCAAGTCTTCTACCCCCAAAAAGTTTTGTGGGCCTTGTTTAGTTAGTATCCTCAGGCAGTTGCTGTTGTCTTCTTGTAAATCTTGTGTGACAGTATTCAGGAATGTTTTGCTTTATTTTTGTCACCAAACAGCAGAACAATAAATGCACAAAGAACCCTTCATTTTTCTCCCCTCTGCTGACACATGGAGCCAAGGACTTGGTGATGCGCTGAGAAATGATCAGTCTTCAACAAAAAGTGGCAGTGAAATGTTTTCACCAGAAGGAGAGGGTGTGATGCCGGACCCAGCAGAATAACTCTGCCTTATGGCACTTAAGTTCTTACTTTATGTGCAATGCGTGCAGGGCTGCATAGTCAGTGAAAAGGCATGAAGAACCACAGAGATCCATGGAGATGTTAGAACATCCTTAAGGTGGGAAGGCAGGCAGGAAGGAAGGAAAAGAAAGAAATCATTGTGCTGAAAACATGGGCGGCACAGTACCACAAACTGGTTCTCCATACTAAGAAAGACATAGATGTGACTGTGAGGCATAGGAAAGAGGAGAGTGTATGTAATAACCATAAGGATTTCAGAAGCATTAGTCTTGGTTTTCACATGAATGATCACTTCTGAGTACATGATGCACTTTTTTACAGCAGAAGCATTCTGCAGAAACGTTAGGCTGCTGTTGTACGGAATCATAGAATGGTTTGGGTTGGAAAGGACCTCAAGATCATTCAGCTCCAGCCCCTCACCCCCACCACGGGCAGGGACACCTCACACTTGCTGCCCAAGGCTCTGTCCAGCCTGGCCTTGAACACTGCCGGGGTGGAGCATTTATCACTTCTCTGGGCAACCTGTTCCAGTGCCTCACCACCCTCACAGAAAAAAACTTCTTCCTTGTATCTAACCTGTGTAGCGCAATTATCAGCTTGCTGTGTACCTTTCCCCAGGTGCCAGTCGATGGGATATGTTTTTAAACAGCCTTTTAAACAAAACCTGTAAACTGGGGTGTGATTAATCGATTCATTATGTTTGAAAGTCCATTGAAGTTCCAACCAAGAGCAAGCCTACTTTGATTTGAGGCAGTCATTAGAAGTTGTTCTTTCTTTAAGTCAGTTGCTCTAATTTTTACATAAGATTTTAGAGCTTAGAAATTTTACAAATGCATATTTTAATACTTTAATAATTCTTACTATGTTTTGATAGCAAAAATATAATTTTTATCCTTAAGTATGTGTAATTTCAGGGTCTGTTTCCAAGTGTTCATCTCCCTTTCACAATGCATACAACTGAACTCAGATTGAAATTTTTTATTGAATTAATTCATTTAGTGCCTCTCTCAGATAATATATGTCTGTGCTCTGCAATATAATTTCTGTGTTCAAGAGCCATGCAGATCTACAGAAGTTCATCAGAACAAAAAAAAAGTGGAGCTAGAAAGTGCTTCTTCCTTTCCTAGAACAGTTTTTTTATGGTCAGAATGAGCAAAAAGCATTTGTATGTGCTAAATGTGCCCTGTTTCTGACCTTTTAAGGTTAAAGAAATGGTGCCTTTTTTGATGAAGCTAGAACTGGTTGGCAGTTCAAACTATTTGAGGTTAAATTCAGTTCTGTGTAAAATATCTCTTCTTCCACTTCCTTTCTAATACAAGCTATTTGAATAGTAGCTAAGAGATGTGCGAGCCATATTTTGGCCTTTTCTTCAGGAATAGATTCACTCCATGCGCATTTGTTCTTTGGTGGAGACCCTTTGAAGTCAATAGAGTTTTTAAATTGGTGATTAAACTACTGTCAGGAATATGGGTGTCACCTTGTGACTGTTGGGTTGTAGTGTATGAAAATACTGGCTCAGTGCTCAGCAGCAGTCAAAAAAGGCAAATAGGCTATTTGAGATTACTGGGAAAGGGAGGGGGAATGAACTGATTTTGAACCTCTGTATACCTCCTTTTAAGTAGGAATAATATAACATAGCATATTATAATATCTATATTATATATATATAAAACATATATATTATATATATAATGTGTTATAAATAATATAACACTTGCTGCTTTGGTTATCACTTCTTGGTTACAGTAAAACTAGTGAAGGTAAAGAGAAGGGCAGAGACTGAACTGATCCCTGCAGAAAGTAAGTTTAAACACACCAGTTTCCATCAGTTTGGGAAAATAGACAAATGGGATAGGAAAGGGTTATTATAGGAAGCTATAAAATCGTGAATAGCATGGGGAAGGCAGATAGGGAAAGATTAAATATTTTTTCTCAAAACACAAGCAGTAGGGGGTGCCTAGTGAGATTATAGAGAAAAAGACAAAAGGGAAAAGTTTTCACAGTAGTGTGCAATTGGTTTATTGGGCTTATTGCTGCAAGATGTCCTCAAAGCCAAAAGAAGAAATGGTTTCCAAAAGGGTCAAGATGAGGACGGGGCTGATGACCTGGATGCAAACTGGAGCAAGACCATTGTGCTTGTTCTTATGTTACGCTTTTTCCCTTGAGCATCTGTCCTGTCTGCCATCAGAGACTGGACATTGGAATGAATTATCTTAGTTCCCATCCAGAATTTCCATTTCTTACTCTGTATTTATATTCAGAAACTGCCAGATGGTAGCTTCACCAATGTATGTTTTGCTGATCACCTTCTTCTACTTCTATAAGTATGAAAAGTGTGTTATATATCTGTAAACCACAAATGGGGCACAGGAGGTAATTTCAGCTTTTTGAATGGATAATCTATGGGCTAAACTCTTATCCAAAGCAGCTGAAAATGTGAGCATGCCATTCTATTTGTCAATAATGCAGCTTACAGTAGAGCTGGTTCATTACAGCTCATTTCTGAAAGATGGCCATGAGGCTGGACTAGCACAGTGCTGAAGGAGCACTGTGAGATTAAGAGTGGTAAAATAGCTTGTTTCTGATTTTGAGAGTATTAACTTCAGAGAGAATTCCAACTAACAAACCAGATTATTCATGGCTGAATGAAAGGAAATTATAGTACAGCTTCTGAGAATGATGGACTAATACTGTGATACTGCAATAAATACGTGAAAGTTGAAACAAAAAGAAACTGCCGTGGATCTACAGTTGTTTCCAAAGGACCAGAAATGCAGTGCAGGGCCCACATGTTAGCAGGTGATAGGGTTGCATTTTGGAAACTTGCAATGTCTACTCCTTTACTTAGGCAAATGTGGTTATTAAACTGTACAAGTCTCCTGTATGTACTCTAAGCTGTCTCACTTTGTGACTCACAAACAGACTTCAGAATTGCTCAACATTTTTATTATTTAAGTATTAAGGAGTCTTTCTTTGACAAATACTTTCTGGGTTACAGATTTTATTTAGTCAGGATAAACTTCTGGGGAAAAGCACTGGCACTGTAATAGTGTCCTGCTCCTTCTTAAACTGCACATAGTTTAAGTCCTATAATGTTTAAAGGAGAAATATGAACTGTGTGGATTTCTGTGTGAACAGAGTGGATTTCTGTGGCATTTCAGGATCCTAGTCTATGTCAAAACAAAATGGTGTTTTATTACTGCTTTATAGTTCTCCTCAAAATGTACTGAGACCTAAATGGAAGTTTTCAAAAACGGAATTAGTAACCTTGGCTCACTGTGCCCCTTAGGCAAATTTTCATTTCTCAATTTAAAATTATTTAAAATAAGAAATGCTAATGAATAGTTGTTTTAAGCTTCTATGGCTTGGATTTGGTGCTTCATCACTTAGCTGCAGACAAGTGTATTTTTAAGAAGCTCTTGTAAGGAAATATATATTGAGATTTAAATGTCAGATCCCAAGGGAGCTGAGAACTATGCACAATTGTTTTAAGGTTTGGACGTGTGTGATGTTACTTACTGACGTGAATGATGTTTTTTGCCTTTTTCTGCTCTTTCCAAGATGCCTTTGCAATGAGATGCTTTTCTGAAATAAGATTCTCCTGTTTGTGTTGTCCATGCATTATTTTAGGAAGAAACCAAATGAACAATTATGGAAGTGTAACTCTGGGGTGCTAGTGACAAGGAAGATAGGGTGCCCCTGTTAAACAGGGGAGAGGAATCAGGTCAGCTGACTTCAAGGTCTACCACTGTGTACCCTTTACCTGTCTTTTGCCTGGCTCCCTGCCTGTGAGAGCTGGCATAAAATCAGTACAGGATTTTCTGGATGCTGTTTTGGTTGCAGAGAGAGCAGATGCTCACTCTCTGCCCCTAGCAATCTCTGTATGGGATACCCTCATGTTTGTTCATATCTGTTGTTCATTCTGGGGAGGAATAAAAGCACTTGCAACACCTGTTCTCATGTAATGATTACTCTGTTGAGTATTCAGCAGTGAGGTATGAATCACAACATTACACAGTGCTGTTTGCTTTCATAGAACATGCGTGATGCAAGAGGGGTCACATCAGATATTTGCTTATCTTTTGGCTTGTTTGAAGATCAAACCACAGTCATGTTGGGATAAAACAACTGAGGTTAGATAGTGCTAGTAGCATGCTGTTAACTCTTCTCCCAGCTTACCACGAAAACCTCAGCGCTGACACACTCTTACAATGTGTGCAGACCAGCAGAGTAATTAAAAAGAGTAGCTTGCTATACTAGCATGGCCACACTCCCAGGGGGACACATCTGCTTGAGAAAGCACGACCACTGGGGTTTTCAAAGGTATGCCTAAAGAAAATCAATCTGTGTCAAGTGCCTGATTGCCTTAGGCATCTTTGAGAGCCCAAAGTAAATGTGATTATCACAGCTTACTATTGCAATGTGTGCGCAGAGCCAAAGAAATGTCTTAAAGACAAGAAGTTTACAGCTTTTTCACTGTAATAATATTTTTTTATTACACTTCTGATGGATTTATAGAGGACTGTGTCAAGGAAACAAGACATGGGTTGTGTTATGACAGCTCCTGCAAACATACCTGGGGTGGTGCAGTGCTGGTTCCAGTGCTGACTGGAGTGCAAAGAAGCATTGGTCACTGGTCCAAGATGTCGGTCAATTCTCAGATGATTAGGAATACTAAAGATCTCATTGATTCACAGATTATTAGAGCTCCATCATGTTTAGCCATCCAATTAATCAGAAAAGCATTTAGCTATCTGGCAGTCATTTTGATTTTGAGGAACCAAGTGCAATTATTTGTAAGCATTATGCATGCAACAAAGCATAGACACATCTTTTGACTGCAGCATCAGTGTACGTGCCATAAGTTGTACTGACACAAGCTGCTGCATTTTGGTCATACTGCCCTGGGCCTCACACTGCCTTGCGTAACTTGTGCAGGATTAAAATCTACCAGATGAGGATGGTTGCATTTCATTCCTGTGTTGCACACACCTAGAGGTCTGTGTGAATCACAAAACCACCACCTCCATGTCCCTCATATTACCAGGGCATCTTTGCTCTATGACATGTTTTAATGTGAAGTCTGTAGGATCTGAGCATCTCTGGTTTCACCTGGCAGCTGAGCACTGCTCAGACTATGGTCTCAAGTCCACAGTGCAGTTTTATATTTCAGTTGGATGTTAACATAGCAAATTTCTGGATGAAACTTCAGCCATTTGTCTTTGTACCACTAAATAGTGAGAGACAGACCCCCTGCCTTAGCTCTGCTTTCACATGGGATATTTTGAACCCGCTAGTCTCCTGAGCTAATTTCTTCTTATGTCACATGCAAAATACAACAGCAATAGGACAGATACATTCAACATGCCCTCAGGCGAGTAGATCTTAACCAGGTTTTTTTAGCATCTGCAAGGCCTTTGCTGCTGTTTTTTGCGGAGCTTGTTCTGTGAAGAGAAGATGCTGTGCTTTTCAGGGTGTAACACCGATCTTGGGACCTTCAAATGTGAACTTCTTCAGCCTGAGCTAAAAAATCAAAATCCTGACTCTTGAAGTAGTAGCAGACAGTCTTGTGGCCCACCCACTGTGTAACGCTGCCAGAGCACCACACTGAACATGTGTGTCTGAATGAGAAAAATCCAGTCTGGCAAGTGCTCCTCTTCCCGTGTTGAGATTTCCATCTGTTTTCACTCATTCTGAAGGGATGTGGGCAGCACACCTTTTGAATATTGGAATATAACTGCACACTTCCGCTCTGAGGAGCAAAAAACTCCTTGATGATAAGATCTTTGGTGACATACTGTAGTTTTCTGCAATGAAGGATTGCTCATGTCCTGTGCTATGAGGTGCTGCACATGGAAGAGCTGCTGTTGTGGCTGATAATCTGCTCACTGGAGATGACATGCCAATAGCCTCCTTCTTCCCAAGGCAGGGGTGGAGAGCTGTACATCCCAGTGCTGAGGAAAATGGCAGCAGGTGGCAGAAAAGACAATCAGGATGAGTTCCTGTGCTGAGACATTAGCTGTGCTTTGCCAACAGTGCTATTCACTTAAAAAAGCAGCGTGCTTCTTTCTTTTCTTTTTTTTGCATTGTAATGTTGAACGTGGAATTTATCACAGCACTTTCCAAACCAAACACACCTTCCCTTTTGCGTCATCTGGATTTTCTGTACCTGCTGCAATATAAAACATGATAAAGAATTAGCTCAAACAGATTGTAGGGCAAATTGTGGCAAGGGTTAAGAAAGATAGCTGCTGCTGTTCTGCTGATGTCTTCCTGGAGCAGGGTGTAGCAATACAAGCCACATTTTATAATTTTACCCACTTTGAACATTAGACTCCTAACGCACAGATACTTCTCCTGGATTCTATGAAACGATCTTCTACATCTTTTCCAGGGTAATCTCATTTGTAAACACAAAGTTAATCTTCATGATGATGAGTCAAAGGTGCACCTTTGTAATCCAGACCATCACCTTCTGTCCAAACAAAAATCTTGCTGCCTCGTGGCAGTCTTCTTATAGGTGTCTAGCTGTTAGCTCAACAACACCATGACTGCAAGTGTCCAGTAGCATCATTTTGCCTCTCATTCAGTTTATAATCTGCATATTGATGCAGGGCAAACTGTTGTCCAATTCAAACAGTGGCAAAATTCCCTTTCCCCACAAAAAAAAGCCAGAAAGCCTCAAAGATATTCAGTAACAGCTTCCGTACCTTTCCCTGACTTTAATTGGTCTCTATCTGTTAACCGCAAAATAGATTACAGACAGGATGAGATGACTATATTTTCTGAGACCTCTTTATCACTCCTTTGCCTTACTGCCTACAATTAATTGCACTTGTTTTCCTCATATTTCTTGCCTGCATGTCTCTTGTTTTGTATTTCAGCTGCAGATATTTTGAAGCATGGGAGGATTTTGCATGCAATGGATTTACAGTATGGAGCAAATTTGGGCCCTAGGTCAAAAGAAAGACTTGAGAACACCTAAAACCAAAAATCCACACAAAGTCCATAATGAGAACTGTGGAGTATTGTCTATTAAACCATGGTACATGGTCAAAGCTTGCTCATTTTTAACTTACTGATCTTTTGCAATTATGTAAAAAAATTGGCCTTTTGTTCTTAATTACTAGTTGAATTGAAGGACTGGGTCTTCTGTGCAGACACACTGCTGCTACTAAGCACTTTGAGGTTTCTTGGTAGTGCAGGCACACATTGACAGCCTGTGTCTGGAAATGTTTAGCTGATTCAATCTACAGTGCTTTATATATCTCTGAAATCTATCTGGAAAACCATTTTAAAAAATAATCTTTTAGGTTGGCTTTCAACCTAGGGCATTTTTCCTCTGTTCCAAGGCACAAGTGCAGGAAAAGGGCCACTTAATGCTTTTTCTGAGGTTTGTAGTTTACAAAAGACCCACTTTGCAATATGACGCTACCATTTTGTTATTCAGATGACATATGTCAAAATCAATCTTATATTTCTTTACAGACCAGATGACTATGTCAACAAAGGTATCTATAATATCACAACTCAGGCCTTAGTCCACACTCTGGACAGCCAAAACTGTGGTGATAGGCACCAGCCTTTGAATCCTATGCAACTTATAGTAAACTGAGCTGGATATTGACTGGTCAAATATGTGCCCTGGCTCTGGGCCGTCACTGAGCTCCTTTATGTGCCTGGGCAGTGTGACTATCATTAAGCCACAGAGCTGCTGAAGCATGTAGTTTAGGCTTTTCAAACATCTTCTACTAAGATGCTTTCTGCATCCGAGGCAGATCTATTTGTATCCTCTTATATTCAAATGACATGAAGCTAAGGAATAGCTAGCTTTACTAAAATATTTCTGGATCCATTCACTGTTGAAAAGCAGAAGAAACAGAGACCCAAGGAAATTAATAAACCCCTGAATGCAATTCTGCAACTCCTCCTCTGATCATTTTCATGATGATTTAATCGTCACATCTGCCTTGCTCTCTCCCTTATCCTCTCTTATCCTCAGCGAACAGTCCTGAGGATAGCTGTGAACGCTGTCTCATCCATGTTCTTTGCTTTTTTCCAGTTTCCAAGCTTCTTTTCTCCTTCACTCTTATGCTTTTATTAAAGGTTGTTTCATGTTACTGCGGGTTAAAAACTTGGCTCCTTTGCTGGACTGAAGCCTCTAGCATTGCTTGGCCTTGACTCCCCTGCCACCCTTTCCTGGGTTTAGGTTAGTTATTACCTCCCTGTTATGAAATGTATGCTGTAAAGTCATGCTGAAGGTGACTTCTAAAAAGAGGCTGTCATGGCTTTCTGTAATAAGAATGGCACCCATAATATGTTGCAATCATTTCCTTAATTCTTCACATGTGGGAAGAGCATAACCATGTTGGTTTATCAGAAAGTCGACCTCAAGGCACAAGAAGTCAGAGAAAACTTACTGGAGGTTTGATGTTGCTGTTTGGGCCATTTCTCATGTCCATTCAATTATTAGGAAAACTTCCCCTAGACCACAATCTGCTGCTGTGTATTTCAAAATGCAGCTTCTTCCGGGGCACATAAAAGACTTCAAAGGAAGGGAGTCACCTCTTGTGGTTGGGGTACATGATCACTTTCTGGAAGTACTGAGGTTCGGGCAGAGGAAGAAACCAGCCAGGTTTATTTTCATTGTTGGGAATGAGCTGCGGTAGCTCAGCAACGAAAGCTGGAAACACAAAAGATAGAACGGCTGCCCGCCCGCTTTGTAAACTCAGTGCAGGTGGCTGAAAATAATACCTGAGCAAATATCACCAGTCACTTCTGAAACTTTCATTGTATGAACATTTGCTGTAGGTGGTTCACACATCTATTGGTGTTTGCTTGGCAAACAACCTGCTTGGGAACAAAAGAAAAAGGATTCCTAGGAACAATTATGCATTAATTAACCTTATAGATAATGTTATCGGCGTTACTTTTTCTGCCATTATGAACTGTAATGCTGTTCTCCATTTTAATCTTAACATTGGCACTGCTTGACTAACTTCAGTGTTTAAAGGTGGTGAATTTTATGGCCTGAATGCTTTGGAGACCCGTTGATAACTTCCCCTTGTTCCCTTATCCCTGAGACTGCATTTCCCTAGGAAGGAAGAGTGCAGTTGATCAAGTAGCAAGCTGTGAAGTGTCTACTCATCTCCCTGATTCTCCTTCATGGATATGAACAACCTTTTAATGTTTGCAGGTCTCAGTTTTCCTCTGCACAATTGAAAAACAGCATTGTCCTAGCGTCCGAGGACTGTAGAATTATCCATAGAAAGATACATGTACTGTGGATACATATTTCTGCCTATAGGTAGGTTTTATTCAGATAGGGAATTCACAGTTTTGCAAGCTCCATTTTAGATAAAAATTCATTTATATTACATGAAGTGGTCTAGAGGGTAGCCTGGGGAAAGCTTTCTGTAACTAAAAAATCTAGCCTTCAGACTCACCATGGATAAGGTGGGTATTTGGAGAAGGAATTACCAATTGCATATTTTCATAAAGAAAGGAGCCACAGCCTATTTAGATTGTTTTGTTTTTCCCTAAGTTCAGCCTTGAGCAATCAGGTTTGGAGTTTTGGTGTGAGCCTGTCTAATGTATTAATCAGCTCAGAATGTTTAATTAAGATCTTCAGGAAGGAAATGTTTTTCCAGCTTGATTTTGAGAAGGCCACCAGCAATTTCTTTTAGCCCTATTATATAGGAAGATAATTTGAAATACAGACTCACAGAATGGTTTGGGTTGGAAGGGACTTTAACGTCATCTATCCAGTTCCAACCCCCTGCCATGGGAAGGGACACCTTCCACTAGGCCAGGTTGCTCCAAGCCCCACCCAGCCTAGCCTTGAACACTGCCAGGGATTGGGCAGCCACAACTTCCTTGGACACCTGTTCCAGTGCCTCATATGGCAGATGCTTCAGAATGTTTCAGAATGATATACATTTCCTTGTACTGCCCTTTGAGCTACTTTTGGGCTTGCCTGAAGTGATGAAGATCCCTGTAAAATCAAACCTCCAAGACCCCTCCATCCTTGCTTCTTACGCCAGAGGGAAGATGCTGTGTATGGTTTGGGTGCCTGTGCCTGTACCCATGGGCTGAAGAGGCAGGTGTCTTCCTCCTCCTCTTGTGCCTGCAGCTGCAACCCTCCAACTCCCTGTCACACCAGCATTGTATCTGTCCCTCATTTGACTGCTGTGGCCAGTGAGATTAGGAGAGGATAGAGCCAAGCCTCCTTGGTGCCCAGGTCATAAGTAATAAAAAAGGAAACCTTTCCCTCCTGCTCTGACTAGTGCCACAGAGTGATATTCCCACAAGATGATGTTCTGCCTTTAAAATAACTTTGTTATGCATCTGCCAAATAGCCAGAGCTTCATGCCCACAGATGTGAAAAGCAATTTTTTTTTAATAGGAGAAATACAGCTCCTCTGGGGATAATTTAATCTCTGTTGGCTAAAGCACTGCCTGCGCCTGTGTTTAGAGATGCTTTCGCTCCCTTTTTTAGATTAAGAAAAAACAGCTCCTCAGGCTCCTTCCCCCAAGGCTGAAAGCACTTGGGACTACAGGGCTCTTCTTGTCTAACTGATAAATATTTTAAGGTTTGAGCTTCCTTTCAAAACACATTCACAGAAGCAAAGGCAAAGCTTCAAACACAGGGGATCTCACTTCTGAGGCACGCTTCCTGCTTTGCCCTGGTGTTTGGTGCTGCGGGATGAGTGTGAGCCCAAAACAATGGACATGGCCTGTGACACTGGCCGGAGGCTACGGCTTGCAGAATGTTCCGTATCCTTGGATGGGGCATGTCAGCACAGTAGGGAATGCTCCAATGCATGGGGTCTATACTCCCACAGGTACAAGGTTGGCAGCAACAACAACAACCCTGAAAACTTCAGTATCTCCATAGGATTCTAGGAAGATGTTAATGCTTATAGGTGGAATAAACCCCAACAACATAGCAAGAAACAGTTCTAGCTCCACAGAATTGTGGGGCTTTTTTGTTGCTGGTTTTTGTGTGGGTTTTGGGTTTTTTTGTTGTTTTTTTTTTTTTTTTTCCTTCCAGAAGTTTAATTTTTAAAAATACACTGAGTAGCTTTAGTTTATTGGTTTATTAGAGGTCAGAGGTTTGTACTTAGTATTTATATTTGTCTTGGTTGGTAAAGCCCCAGAATGTGATAGTTTTATCTTTCTCTTTTAGCATATGTCTCTGTGACTACTGGAAATGGTCACCCTGGTAAACCTCCTCTGTTAACAAACCTTGTAGAAGTCTTCAGGAAAGGACCAGTGTGATTGTTGAGACAAGTGCTAGTGCATGTTCCTTTTTCTTTGGAGGCCAAAAGTGTACAGACTTTGCTGCACCATCAGCTTTTCCCAGAAAATCACATATTATTAGTTATGATGAAGTAAATATTTTGGTGGAAATAATTTCCTGATCTCTTTGTTACATTTTTCTGGTGCTTTTGGTCTTGGCAGCTGATCCATAGCAGCCACCTGTGGGAAGAGGGCTCTGTTTGCCATGGTTATCCTGGAGACATTCATGGCAAACCTGGGCCTGGGGCCATGCCTTGCTCCAGCAGTAGAAATTAGACCTCAGCTCTGCCGATGCCGTGTCCTTCCTTCCTAAGTTCCCTCCAAAGCTGGCTTCCTTTGGCTGTAGGCGGGGTTTGTGCTGCTGCATTGTTCTCAAAGTCTTGAGCCCTATTTACCCAGCTGGTGTCAGTTCAGAGCGCTGTTTGGATTGCTCCGTAGAAACATTTGCCTGAAAGGTTTGCATATTCCAAGAAACCACAATGATTAAGTACACATGAAAGAAAGCATTATGATGAATAATCAGGACATAATCAATGATACCCTTTTTGCATTATAAATGATGACGCTTATACTCAACAGCTTTTAGGCACAGCGTGCGTGTGACAGTTTGAAAAACAGCATATAGCATGACATGAGACCTGTCAACTCTAAAATGAAGTAATTAATGACCTGCTAAGCATGCAGATTTCAAATGTCAGTTATTTTTTTTAAATATTTCAAGAGTAAAAAATTGTTTCCAATTTGTCATTCCTATTAAGTAAAATCTCAGAACACACAAGTGCCATGAGAAATAAAACTGTTACGACAAAACAGCTTTATGCTTTTACCACTAAAAAAATAAAATCAAGCCTCCTCTGAGATTCCTCTCACTCAACATCCTCTTCAGTGTATCATGTTAGACATAGACATTTATTTTTGTATACTCTGACTGGCTATACTTTAGGACATTGTTCTCAAGGTCAGAACCATCTGCTTGAAACTCAGCCTCAAAACCATGGATTAGTTTATTCTGCCAGATATCTGTTCCTGATCCTGCAGTATCTGAATTTGTGTAACCCGTCTTACAGGAGTTGACCGTTATCATAGAAAGGACAGGTTTCAGTGTAAAGGAAGTTTATAAGTTTTCAGATGTCTGTCAAGTCTTGTAGTGTATGAAGACACACATCCACCAATGTCTCCTTACTCTGCTCCTGGCTGCAGCTTGTTCTGCTAGCTATGGCTCACTAACCAACAATGGTTGGTTACCTGCTCTCTAGGGTTTTTTGTATAATTTTATTTTTTTGCAATAAAGCATGGAAGATGCAAAGTGGACAAATTTCTTTTCCGCAAAAGACTTTAAATATCTTCTCCATGGACTAAATGGAGTTTTTAGCAAAACTCCGCATTATAGGCTGTGGTGATTGTACCCAGTACTGGAAGCTGATGCTGTGGGAACTAGCTATTCACCCCGTACATGCTCAGGGGCAGTTTTCAACTCAATCTTCGTTCTGTTGATACAATCCACTTTCTGGTGTGTGACCCCCTTTTAACAGAAATCCCTCTAAGCATAAACCAGATGTCTCTAAAGCTTGTCTCTTGGTCCCCATTTGCCATCAGACATTAAGAAAGTCTTCCTTCTCTTCAGATGTTTTTCCCTTCTACCATGCTTTGGAGGTTGCTATGGGGGATATTGGCTAGATAGGGGGGAGATGCGGGTGTCACATCCACCTTTACACTTACATTTGGCCTAAAAATGACCATGCAAACAATTTTCCAGAATTTATTAGCATTAGCTGTCTCAAGTCTGGCTGTTTACAACATGCCCTATTCTTATGAGACAGTTATCTGCAAATCTCATTGCTCATTTTCTTTGATTTCTTGTTCAGGTGGCTGTTCTGGTTGTATCACTTGATAATAATGGATGCTGCATCTGATGTATGCATGTCCCTTTCCTGGGAAGCCTGTAAAAGAAGGAGATCTCAGAGACTCATGATTGTATAAGCAGTGTATGGTATTGCCTGATAAGTGTAATATAGAGTCCTCATCCAATGGTTATGTACTCAGCCTGGGGCTATTGCCCTTGAATGAATTCTTCCATTCCCTAAAATAGCCATTCCTTAGACCTCATTTCACTGAGCATTACTGTTCTCCTTTCTCTCCCTGATTTTTTTAATTCACATGTTCTCCTTCACATCTTTCAGCTTTATTTGTTTAATCTTTTCTTGCCTTTCTCTATTCTCCCATAATATCTGGGTCCCCAGTATTCAGCCTATCCTTATCCATGTATTCTCAGTGCTTTCCTTGCTGTTTTTCCCAATCTGTCTGTCAGTTTTCCCTCCATTCTTTAAACTCCTTTGCAGTTTTGGCTCACATTCCCATAGTAGTATGTACTTTGGCATCTTCAGGGCTTTTCTGCTTTGGTGGCCAGGTCCTTTGTTGTTGTACATCACACTGCAGAGGGCACATAGGCTGTGTGTGTCTGCCAGCGTGTGGACATTCATGGTGCCTAAATTGCTAACACTATTGGAAAGGGAAGGGGGGGTGCTGCAAGCTTGCAGCTTCTGTGAAGGAATAATGATGCAGGGTGACCTTGAGAGCCTAAAATGACCCATGAGAGCACATGAAGGAGCAAGTGCAGCTCCCAAGGAAGGGCAGCACTGATGAGCTGCAGGAAACAAACATCGTGCTGACAATACCAAACTCAGTGGGGAAGATGGGTGATTTTCTTGAACAGAGGAACACACATGAACTCTCCCTGGGTTTGTGCGCAGCTGTTTTCTCTTAGTGGTAGCCTAGAAAAATGCATGCTGTGTGATGTGTGTGCCCTTCGTTCAAGGCCAGTGGTGTTGCAGTATGTCTGCAGGGCACTGACTCCTCCTGGACAGTTTGAAGGGAGGCTGTGAGGCTGAGGAGTCCGAGGGCAGGCACAGGGATAGCTGATCTCCCCACCAACTCATGGAACCACCTTTGCAGGGGTTGTGGCATGGGCTGCCCACAGGCAGGGCTGGGGCTTCAGACAGGGTGCCCTTGATCTGGGATGATGTCAGGGCAAAGGGTGTGTGTGGTGCCCCAGAAAAGGAGATACAGGTTGTGCTCTTGAGTACCGTGGTGAGGCTGGGATAAGATCATCTCTCTGCCATGATGCTGAAGCACTGTTTTTCACTACTGCACTATTCAAGTCAGTGGCTATAGCCAGTACCTTCCTTGTCTGAATGTTTGGCTAAACTCTGATCTTGCACCAACCCCCCAGAAAATAAGAAAGAAAAAGGCTAGATAACAAGTGAACTGTTCTTGCCAATTAAGAAGGCTTCTGACGGCTGAAATAAACACTTCGAAAACTTCCAAACTGGGGTTAACATATCAGTGGCAGTGTATACAGAGACTCCCTACATAGTCTCCCTCAAATAGCACTATGCATTTGTGTTTCAGTACAGTAAATCTTGCCTTTTATATGGTTTTGAATCCTGAATGTTTAAAATAAACAAGACACAGAAAAGGTACACTTTATTCTCTCTAATGACATCTGGAATATAGCATGAAGCTCAAGAGATTATAATGTAACAAAAGACATTTCTTAAGTGGCATCTTAAGATTGTGTTTACCCTATGCATGCATGATGAAATCTCATTTAGATGCTTTAATATATGAAAGGAAAGAAAATTAGAGCTAATATGGTGTTTGAGGCACTTTGTGCCAGGAATCATAATCACTGAAAACTAATCCTGTTTTAAAAATCAAAATGCCCAATTTTGTTTAGACATCTGTCTTGTAATGTTCATGTGGCCAATAATAGCAGCTCTGCCAACTTATTGTAATAAGAAGATTTCCATAAAGATTAATACTGACATCTTGCAAGGCTAGATGGATATTTTCTTCTCAAGGAAGAAGAAAGGATACAGGTGTGCTTCTTTAGCCTGCTTCCATAAGTACTGTCTGAGGGGCAGAGCTGTGCGGACCCATCAGGACAGCATGCTAACAGGGTGCCTCTGACTCTGCCAGCTTTTAGTACTAGTGTAGCACTTAGTTTATTAGTTTGAGTCATACAGAAGAAAAAGCATCAGCAATAAAATGAAATACAAAAAATATGGAAGCAGTGGTGTCATAGAAAAGATACGGTTTGATAAATTTATTTCAGGGGGTTGGTGCTGACTGCTTATTGTGGAGATATATGAAACTTCAACTATGCCACTGTGTAATATTAATGAATTCTAAATTCCTGTCAGCTGCAGACTGATCCAAAACTCCACTGAGATAAGTAAGAGCCTTCCTACAAATTTCAGCAGGCTTCATATCAGAATCCACATGCCTGCACACAAATAGGCAGGTGTGCACCTTAAGCAGCACAGCAAAACTAATTTCTTCAGGTGCTGGAAAACAGCTCATATCATATAGTGTGTGAGCCAGAAGGATGTCAGCTCCAGCTAGTTCATTATGACTAGCTCCTCAAGTTCCTAACTCTGTATGTTAGTAAATCTTGTCTTTCATCTAGTTACAATGTGAACTGGAGATCCTTATCAGGATAATAAAATAATGGTTTTAAGGTGCAATAACTTTCCTTGTAAACCCCCAGCAATCTCCATTCTGTGTCAGTGCATGTGGTAAGCTGATGGATACATCTAACCTAACTTTTTCTTTTTTTTATTCGTTTTTTCCATTACTTCACCTGGAACTTTTACTGCAACTTTTGTATCTTCTTGCAATTGCAACCTGGAAAAAAATCCCCTGAAGGAGCATACTCTATAGTTTAAAATAAAAACAATTATCTTTTATAATGCCAGGGGAGGCATTTTACTTCAAAATAGTTTACAAATGCTTTCCATTGAACTGCATATTCAGATAAACTCACTCTATGCAGAATAACCTGCACTTCTTAGGGTTAGAACTATGGTAGAACTGACAAACATCTGAGAAAGTCAGGGTATGTCTTTCCAAACCTTCTAAGTTTGTAGCATCGTCATGTACAGGTATTAGCATGAGTGTCTGCATTTATTTTAATGACATTGCCCTCATCAAAAAAGCAGTGTGTGAGATTTCATTTTATTTAGTATGTCTTAAACCCCCAACCTTGAGCTTTTGATTGAATGCAGTTGTGCTGTGCTTCTTTGCCCTCTATTCAATGTAAGTATTTATGGCTCTTCTCAGCTATCCTGGTTCACATCTATTTTCTCATGTTAAACCATAGACAACTAAAAATTAAAGATCTCTTTATGATCCTGTTTTTCTCTGAAGCTGACAGGGGCATGCTCATTGGGAGATATACTTCATATTTCCTTACAATGTGTAGGAGCCAAGCATTGAGATATGAATGAAAATCCTGAGTACTCGTTTGAAAGATTACTTTGAGTTTCATGGAACTTCATTATTTATTTATTTATTTTTGCTCCGTGCTTGCAAATTAAAACAAAAAACAAACACCCAAACAACAAAACAACAGGAATCCCTTCTGGGAATGTGTCTTAGCACTCAGAGAATTTGGTGCTGTGCTATGCTATGCTGCCTTAGCCTAGCTTGATGCTTCCCTATGTATTTTTCCATATATTTAATTGCAGAGATATGCTGTTTTGATTTATTCTGGTCCCTTTCACAGAGTGCTGCTCTGCAGCAATGATTAGTCTATGTACTGGCCAAAGAATCTCCTGCTGTTTTCTGTCTCCAGCCTGATATCTAAGCAAAAAAGTTGGGCTGGAAGCTCTTAAGGTCCTTCTGAGCTGAGTTATTTGAGGAGGTTCTTTTTTTTTCCCCTAGCAGTATTGCAGTGGAACATACTTAACAGCATAATTAGCTGTAAAATGCGGCAACATTAACAACCAAATCTTTATCCTGTTGTAGGCTCAAAGGACTTTGCAGCAGTCTAGGCTGTCTGATCAATTGTTCAAAAAATGGCTGAACTTTGAGGCAGAGCCAGTGATTTTTGCACAATGGATTCCCTTTGCTCTTTAGTGAGAAAAGAATAAAATTAAATATGTCTTTCATTGCAAATCTTGTCAATGACATGTCAAACTGTAACCACAGTGGTATAATAACTGGAACATCATGGGCTGAGTCTCTGCTGAGCTCATTTAGAGCCTATTGAGAGCTTGTCAGTCCCCAGTGACAGCACCAAGAGTATCCAGGGGAGATTAGTTTTCTAACTTTGTCACCTAGCTGAGGTCTAACTCTTTGCTACAATGCCCAGAACAATGTTTTCTGAAGAATAATGCTCTGGAGTGACTCCCAAACGTTGGTAAGAATATCCTGTTATCCCCTTTTTGGACACAAGCATTTAGGAAGTAGTTTGGGCCCCACCAGGTGTTTTCCATTAGAGTCTGAGGCTTGAATCATGTCTTATGTCTTTGGATCAAGCAGGAATAGCATCTTTGCAACAGATTCAAGACTTTTCTGACAGTGCTTGCCTTAAAACCTCTCTCTCAACTTCTCTGCGCTATGCTACCGCAGCTCCTGTGTTTGATGCTTCCTTGCTGCTGCATTTGTTAACTTTTCTTCCTCAAAATTCCTAGCAAAAAGGCAGAAGAAAAGCCAACTCCACTGATCAGTACTCTAACCTCTCCTTTTTCTGCATTGAAATCAAATGTCTTTAAGCCAGATGTTTTCTACTCAGGATTAGCTCTCTGCTGATGCTTTGATCAACAGTGGGTGCTGTCACTCTTTTAGTTGCCTGGTTCCATAAAAGAGCTTAATAGCTTCTTTACAGACCTCTGCATCAAACCTGGGCATTAATTACACTAATCACTGGTTTAACATGTAACACTATTTTTTAGCATGTCATGGATTTAAAACCTAGAACATTTTCTCTTGCACTAATTGCTGTTTCAAATGTACAAATTGTTGGTGAGTCATTTTGTACGTACCAAATCCTGAGCCTGTTTTTGAAGGTATGCCAGGGCTATGGTCATCTGTACTGCTCTCTGTGCAACAGGTGTTGTGTAAGAGTGAGCCTCTTGCGCTACCAATGCTGTCTGGAGAAGACTAGAAGACTGCAATACAGCTTTGCTGCGCAAAGGGAAGCATTGTCACCTATGAGGTTTCAGCAGAAAGTCAGTATTCCAGAAAAAAGCATACTGCTATGTTCTTATCCTCTAACTTGCACAGTCTTCTTGTTCTAGGAGGGAGCAGATATTCTCCAGAGGGCTGCTGAGGTGATGTGACCTCATGCTGGCTGGTGTGGTAGTAGGGTGGAAGCTCTATCTGGAGCAATAGGAGCAGCTATTCATGCAAACTGGTTTTGATTTCAAGGCTGGACATGAACTGGTTTGGATGCCCAAGCTGGTGATGCTGAGGGCCCCATTTTGGTGTTTCACTTCAAAGTGTCAACTGAAACATTTGTTTTTTCTGTCATTTAGGTGAACTACAAATTAGCTGTGTGATGAACATTGGTTGAAAAGAGAGACTATCACAATGACTTTACAGCAGTGGATTTTATAGAATGCCTCAGTTTGCCAAAATGATTCTGTTTTGCATCTGCTGTAAGCAGCAATAACCCGATGTGCAAAACAATGCAACACCCTTGAAAACCAAATGAGGCCTCTTTCTTCTAAAGATGACAGTTGAGTCTATTTTTTTATGATGTCTTTTAAAGCTGCTAAATTGTTGTCTAATCCTTACCTCAGGGCTAAAAGCCTTTCAAGAGAACAAACACATGTAATATGAAAAAGGAAAGGTCTGTGCTGCACACTCTCCAAAGCAGCTTGTGCGCAGATAACTCCTCAGAGGTTGCATTCAGATGAACAAATGTGACAGAAGTGCATTCAGTAATAATAATATCCTCAATCAAAGGCATCGGCTGCACTCATATGCACTAAGCCTGACTTCTGAAGTCTTTGAAAGAATGAAAATTGGCACATGTGGATACAGCACGGCATTTGTGAGGAGGCTTGTGAATATACTCACATTATCAGAAAAGCATCTGTCTTGGAAAATTTGAGATGTTTCACCTTCCTGCCCCCGTGAATTACAATAATTAACTAGTTTTTTCTATGTGGCTGGGTTACACCATTTTGTGGCAGCTATTTTATTAAAATAGGTAGATTAGCAGAGATTTTATCTCAATATACGTAGTAATATTTAGATTCATAGAACCTACTTTTTTGCAGTGAACTGCTTAGGGGAATCTTTTGCTTTCCAAAACTGGAGTTTCATCCAGTTTGTTCTGTAAGACAAGTCAGCCTTTGGTTTGGAGTAATTTCTGGGCAAAGTCACAACAGAAATGCCTCAGAACAACTTCTTTCACATACTTAAAAATTTCTGGAGACTGGGGAGCTTGGACCCCTCATCATATGTGCAAAGATGTGTAGAAGGAACCTCTAGGGCTCTTTTTCAAGGCTGGACATCAAAGGTGTCACATTAACTAAGACATACAAGCAAAGAGTGCATGAAAGAAGTGTGACTTGTGCCTCCAGGATCAGGTGAGCAGACTCCAAACCTAAAGTCGTACCTGATTTGATGAAGCATGGTGTGTAGTTAGACCCCTGCATCCCTTGACTGCCTCTCAGATGGGCTCCTGGTGCAGACATTCTTGACTGTGGATACAAATTTATTTTCTGCTGTATTCTACACTGTCAACTGGAGAGCTGCTCTCTTGGTGAGCATTTTTGCCAGTAAAATTATTTATGAGAACATGTGTTCAAAAGGTCCTAGGAAATTAATTTAAACAGTCAAATGAATTTTCATGGGAACTTTCTATTTTATTCATCCTGAATTTAAAAAATCCCACGTGTCTGGGAAGGAAAAGGTACTCATGAAACACGTAATAATCAGATTACGCATTCACCTTTTAATATACATACAGCACGTATCATTTGGGAAAATCAGTGCTTCTCCCATGGTGGATGGAGGGTAATGTGGGTCTTCGAAAGTGACTCTAAATACTTTCCCTGTCTGTCTCTTGCCATGACAATGCCTGATTTTAAGGATATCCAGCGCTCTGGCATAAGCTATCAACTCATCACACAGGACTAACAAACTGACCTGAGACCACCTTCCAAGGTTTCATTTTTCTCCCAGTCTGTCAGTTTTTACTCCTAGGTAAAGAAATGATACAAATGAACAGGACGTATTTCTAGCAACAATGCTGTGGAGAAGCTCACATAACAGAGGCTACTTTGGGTAGCAATGTATAGGTTCTTGAGGTGGATCTTCCCTGTGGCTGAGCAGGCTGTTTTGGATGGTTTTGGAAGCTTGGGGCTGGACTGTGGGCGATCCGTGGAAGGGGGGAAGGCTAAACAGAACTTCCCTTCTGTAGATTGTCACGAGATTGCTCAGGTACAATCTTGTGACATCAGGCTTTGTATTCTTGAGTGGTTTTGTTTTTTTTTCTACAGTGCAATAAAAAGTACCATGGTCGAAACATTTCGGATGCCCTTTGCCCAGGTTTTTGCAGCTATTCTGTTTGGGTGTCCTATTTTCAAGCTTTTCCTGAAGGGAGGTCAGAGAATTTATTTTAAAACATCAAGTTCCTTTCTCTTCTTGCCTTGCCTTTCAGGTAAGAGTGTGAAAAGGCCTATACTGCTGGTCCATTCTCTGCTACCTGGTCCACTGCTGCTTCCCCTCCCACCGGTGGGATGCAGGATTTAGGTGGATACAGACCCGCCTGGTTGGGATGATTAGACATTTGTCCTTGCCTGATGATAGCGGGGGAACCTGAGCTTTTAGTGCTGTTAATGCTACCCCTACGCAAGGCCAGTGTGTATTTGCCACACAGACAGGTAGGTCCCACATGAGTGATGGACAGAAAGGCAGTTCTGCGCCTTCTGGCTGATGATATGAGGATCATTTGTATAATTCCTCTCCTAAGTAAATATAAACTCTTCCATCGCAGGCTTCTCCTGGTATCCTTAGCATGTTTATACTGTGGAGAAATCTGCTCGTCTTTTAATGTCTTTGCACAGAAATATGACTGAGAAATGAAATATTGTGCAGGGAAGAAGCAGAAACTCACTGAAGGCCCGTAAAAGAAAGCAATGTGAGTGGAGCATTAGCCATGCTAGGAAATTGCTGCTTTGCTCAGCATGTTTGAATTGAGCACCTACTTCTAATTTTTTCACACAAGAAAGCAAAAAACCATCAAAACCCTCATTTTGTGCCTCCGCCTGTCCATCTATTTGAGACACTCAACTCCATATGTTCTTCCAGCACTGCATTTTGGGATTGATTTGGCAGGAAAAAAGGGCAGTGGAAAAGCCAGCAGACAAGCCGTGCTCATTTACTTGTGGCTTCTAAGCATAGGTAAGAAGCAGTTATCCTTGGGGATATTTGCACCTCACACTGAGGCTTGTGGAGACGCTTAGAAATTTGCATCACCCAGAAGCAGCTTTGGCTTTATGAAGCAAAGTAGCTTTGGGGCCCTCTTAGATATCTCGAAGGCTGAACTGTATCTGTGGTTAGATCTCCAACATTCAGGAGCGCAAAGGAGCAACCAAGCCAGGAGGGAAGAATTTGGCACATGCTGGGAGGAGATATTCCCAGTCTGACTCCCTGTGGCTTTGTCTTGTGATTTTAGTTCAATGTACCCTTTTGAGGACTTGCTTCCTGAGTTCTGGTTCCTTCTGGGAGAGCTGTCCTCAAAAGGTTATTGTCATCTAAAAACCGCTAATGCATCCAGAGCAAGGTGTTGTTATCCTGAGATAAGAGTTTGCTCTGATTTTGCTTTGAGTTTTATTCCTTTATTTTTAATTATTATTATTATACTTTATTTCAATCATGAAACTGTTCTTATCTCCACCTGTGAGTTCCACCTTTTTCTGATTCCCTTCCTCATCCTACCCAGGTTTGAGGGGGTGAGAGTGGGATGAGTGCGAGCAGCTGTGTGGTTGCTGTGTTGCATTCTGGGGTTAAACCACAACAGAGATGTAGACATGGTGTAGCATCCAAGAAGGACTATTTTGCTTTAAATTTGCATCCTATCTTCATTGGGATTAATTTGCACAAGTAGACAAGCTCTCAGGTTTGTGGGTGTGTAACAAATACAGAATTAGGCCCCAGAGAGAGATTTGTATCTGAAATTGCTGACGTACACAGTCACAAATGTGCCACTTTTGTCCTTTTGCCGGTAATTTGTTTACCCAAGGAATTGCATGTTTTTCCCCACTGGTCTTTAGAAAGTTAATATGGGAAACAGCTGGCCAGTGGAACTAGTTAAAAAAAGCAGAAGAAAGTTTTCTGCCTTCATTTACTTCTTCCATCAAATAAAAGTAATATTTAAAAAGTAAAAAAAAAAAAGAAGAGAGAAGCGTTCTGCTGCTTACATTTAACTCCAGTACCCATACACACAGTCAGGGTACCCATCATCTGTTAAACATATTGCTTGAAACATCTCATTGCCTGTGTTTTAATAGATTATATATTAAATTCTGAACTTCTAAATAAAGATACAGTGTAGTTTGCAGTCCATATCACAGAGATCTCAATGGCTCTACACCAGCAGTGCTGCTTAAAAGTAGGGTGTGACACACAGATTTTTTATTATTATAGCAATTATTTCCAAGAATTTCACATTCCTTTTTTTGGCCTATTTGGTTGTATAGGATTTGGGATTCTTTTGGGGGGATCTTTTTTTAAGGAGAGAGAGTTTAAATCCTGCATTTTATGCAGAAATTACTTGATTTTTATCAATAACAAAACCTTGATGGAGTGGGAGTGTAAAATTAGCATTTTTGCTTACCCATAGCCTAAGACTCAAGCGTGTTTGTGTAGGAGCTCAGTCCTAATGCTTTCCTGCATTAACCTGATCTGGTCACTAGATGTTGCTAGGTATCTACGTTAGTAGTCATTTTGGCTGATTTGACTTCGCCGTTCTATAGGTGTAAGCAGAGAACATCAGTATCTACAACAACTTACTTTAAAGTTAATTATTATTATAATTAATAATATTTATTATTATTACTTTGAAAGTTATTTCAATCAGTTTAAAATGTTAACAATAAAAATAGCCCCCACTTTCCCCATTTCGTTATAAAGTTGTGTCTTTCCTTATTAGGAGACTACTAAGCAAATCAGATTTCCCCATTGCCCCAAACCTGGATTTCATTTTTAATGCCTCAGGTGCTTTGTAAAATGTTATTTTCCCTGCAGAAGCCAGAATTTAGGCAAACAGTCTTTGTTGTTTTGGACTGAGTGTGGCTTATGAGGAACAACAAGCATGACCTTACTCTGGCTCTGCAATGCAACCAGGGGACCTCTTGCCTTCCCCCAGGCTGCTGGAGAGTCATTTATTCCTCCCAAGACCTTTCTCCTCAGTGGCTTCCCAATTAAAATAGTTTAATATTCCCAGTATGTGACTGCTTTCCAGTGCTGCTCTGTAAAAGCAGTTAAATATATATATATAAGCTAACAGTACCAAACAGTCTCTTCAGTTGCTGATTGCTACTGTTTTAGAAAAGGGATTTTGCAAGAATAATGCAGTGTGAGGATTTTTGGCTAAGAGGTTACTTTCACGTAAGGAAGATGTGCTACCTATCATCTTTCACCTTACTAGTCCTTAGAAAAGGCATAAAAATGGTTGCTGTTCTCAGAGTCACCAGACATCTGTGGAGATAATATTCAGCTATTCCCTGAACAAGCATGCTCCTTAAATTTTAGTCAGATCTTGAGATCTTAGTCAAAGTTTAAGCAAAGCTTAGTTTCTCAGTTGGTAGCTACCTCCAGACTTATATATGACAAAATTCTTTTTTTTTTAACTGCTGAGACATGCCCTTTTCTTGAAATATTTCCCATATCAACAGCTTGTATAGAAGTGACAGGTCTTGAATTCAGCGAGCACTTCAGTGAATAACAATTAATGAGCAAATTTATACTTTTTTTAAAATGAAAAAGTAAATTTTATTTCAACAAAATTTTGAACTCTTAATTTTAAACTTAATTTCAAAATGGACATGAAGACATCATAATTTCAGGAAAAATTACAGAATAATTAGAAACAATAGGAAGGGTGAAGAAGAGCATTAATGTAAGTAATTCTGCATTAAATATATTAAGAAAGACTTACCAGTTTCAATGTCCACATGCTTCACTTAAATGCACTTGACTATTTTGTGGCAAAACCAGTGGTATTTTTCAGAATGTGTATATTCACTGCGGATGGAAATCCTCCAGCTAAACTTTGACTACCTCAAGGCTCAGGGCTTAATCTAAGCCAGCAGTTCAGCCTCCTCAGCTCTACCAGCTGTGATTCATCCCATCCTAGGTGAGGTGACTAAGAATGGGAGGTTGAATTCACCTGGATACATGCTTGTCTCTTTTGTCTATAGAGGAAGCCCAAATGGCTGGCTCAGTAAATGCCTAACTTCTGGAAGGCTGATATTAGTTGAAGTGAGGCTGAGGCCTTCTATAAGAACATGCCAAAGCATGGCAGGTAGTGCTTTTCTTTCATTCTTGCATGTTCTCATGTTGAAAATATTGAAACAAAATGTTTTGCTTTTCTGTTTTTTGATGAGCATCCTAAACCAAGAAACACCTGAATGGCCATTTGCTCTCGGGTGTCAGGGAAAGGAGAGAAGAAAAAGAAAGACATCTCTGCCCACGGTAAATTTTGATAGGCAGCAGGGAATCTGGAAAAAAAAGTAGAAAAGAGAAGGACTCTGAGGAAACCTTGAGAAAAAAAATCCAGAAAATATCCAGAAGGAACCTGAAAACTTTGAATGAAACTCACTTTTTCATTAAATTGTATCTGCCCAGTGAAAATCAGGTTCTCCATTTTTCTTAAAGCCAGCTGTCATCAGAAAGAGCTTGCTGAATTGGGCTATCTGAATCTTTCAATTTACCACTGTTCTCTACAAGAGAAATATCATTTATCTCTTCTTCACTATAAAGATTTGAATCAATCTGAAATGAAAGAAAAATGTGAAACCATCTTCTGCATTTTTTAACGTAGATAAGTGCTAAAGACCAGGAGACTAGGAAAACCTATGTATTATAGCACTGATAATCCCAGCATTCAAACAGCAGCTATGATTTCCTTCACAGGATTTGATTATGTGCACTCACATTGCTCTCCTAAGGGGCCTGTAAGTAAACGTGCTTCGCATCCCTCCTGGGAGTCTCAGGCTCTCTCTTGTAATTGAGTCCAAGACTATATTCAGCAAAAGATCCCCTAAGAAAGTACTTTGCTTCAGGATATAATCTGAGAGCAACTGTTCCTCTTCTATTGTTGGGAGAGAGGGAAACAATGATAACTAGCATGTGCTTTTAGCCTGTAAAGTGTAGGCATCTGTGGGCTTCTGTCTTTAAGAGTCCTGCTGAAGGTAGGAGAATCATTCAAGCACAAACAGCTGAAAAACATTTGCTTATGAAGTTGGGTATATTAGTGGGCAACAAAAGGGAACACTTTTTCTTTCATTTCCCCCCAAGCCAATAAAGAGCCTATAAAGGTGAGATTTATTATGTATTTTTTACAGTTCTTATATATATTAGTTATCAGTAGGGTGCATGATGTTTTGCAAAGATGATGTTGCTCTTTTTCTTTCACAGGTGAAGTGACTGAAGGACAGAGAGGCATCCTGTGACTTACCAAATGCCGAAGAAGTCATTCTGCATCTCACATACTCATATTTGCCTCAGTTCAAGGATAACGTTGGTTCAAAATGAGCAAAACTGGCTAACCTGAGCTCCCCCTCTGGGTTTTGGTGCCCCAAGTACCTTGGTAAGGGTGAGGTGGGGAGGCAGTGTAAGCACAGGATTTAGTTCCTGTTGGGGGTGTGGACACAGGGCAGCAGCCTGGACCAGGGTCACACTGGCTGCCAGACCACGGGCTGCTGTGGTGCAGGGAGAGGTGCACTGTGGGGAGCCAACCTGCTCCTTCCTGCTGCAATACCAGCAGGCTTCTAGTTTCTCCACTGCCCAGGCTTTCCCACATGCCAGTCACTTCTCCTGATGCTCCCTCTCTGGCTCCTCCTGACCCTTTTCAAGATGGATGGGAGGATGGGGTATTCCGAGGGAAATGTCAAAATTGTTCCCTCTGGCTGTCCTAATGCTTGTCTGCCCAGTCACTGTTCTCTTGCATTTCCAGACCTCATGTTCCTTGCCTCAGAGCATGGGGTAAAAGAGCCCAGCAGCTTGGGTAGATTGTGCTGCTGGGAGACCTCTGCCACCCTTAGTGCCTGCTTGTGGAGACTCACCATTTCCTACAGTACAGCTGACAGGTTGTCTGCTCTTCCCTTCGAGGGTATGCTTCCCATAATTGCTGACCATAACATTTTTTCCTTGACCTCCTGACTCTTTGATGCACCCACCTTTGCAAGTCTGCTTTTCTGCAATAAGTATGCTGTGTGTAACTATGTACACATGATATTTATAGTGCTGTTTATGTATTTTTTAGTTCAAAGGAGAAGGAAAAAAAGAAAACTTCCATTTGTAGCTAAATTTTGCATGTATGAAGAGAACTCTGCAGATTCAGATGTGTTAAGTATCCTCACAGTTAACAACATGTCACTTCGTGAGAGAATTTTCATAATTAATGAACTGGTTCAATTTGCTCTGCCGCTTGACTTTGATTAATACATTTTTGAGTGTTCCCACTGGGACTCTGTCCAGTTTGTTTAGTAAGCTCTTATGTCTGTATCCGGTTCATGTGTATGGATCAAAGTGTAATCACCAAATACTGGCAATATTAGGCTATGGTGCAGCCATTCTGACTCCACTTAGAAAGAAGATAGCAATATATCTTAAATCAAGTTCTATGTGACTTATTTACAACATAGAAAAGAAAGGAATTTCACACTGTATTGTGTGGAAATGATGTGATTTAAAAGTTTACCTCACACAAGCTCTGCCAATTAAAGAGGTATTTATCAATCCAGACAGTAATTGTGCAGCCCCAAACTGGCAATTTGTTCAATATTAAGCACTGAGCTGGAAAACTTCCATAATTAACTAACCTGACAAACGTTACCCTTCTTTGCTCAGCTGCTGTGACAGTGTTTACATGCTTACCTCACGCATAATGCTTTGCCACCCCCCCCCTCCCCACCCAAATCCATCACAGAGCACAAGGATGTGCACCAGGTTTTAGAAAGGGGTCAAACCTGGACTGGTCAAAGGCAGGAGGAGGAACAGAATACAGATGCAGGGGACTGCTTGCAGGGGTATCCTAGAGGGGGTGGTGTAAGGGGGTGGCTGCTCCCGTGCACTCCCAAGGATCCCTCAGATTCCCTTGCCAGCTGTCCCCCTGCCAGCACTGGGTAGTCTTCAGCCAGATGGGGCCAGGGGACATTCATTTCAGGAGACTATTTCTGTCTTGAACAGGATGGTCCAAGGAAGGAGAAGGATCTTATGGCTATGGGGTGTTAATTTACTCCTTGCTTGGTCAGGTTACAAATAACCTGTTTCTGTCAGGAGTAATATTTAGCATTAGTAGGATCCCAACCAGGTGCAAAAGGGGCACAAGTTACAGGTATGAAAGTTTACTTTTTAGCAAAAGCTCTGGTGTTCAGAAGGAAGCAAGCAACTCCTTTGGTTTTCATCGTTAAACACCATTTACCTCCCAAATGTGGTATTATGTGCATTTCTGCATATTCTGTGCTTTGTGTAGGTGCATAAACATCACTTTGCCTGATTAGCATTAATGAGGATGTTGGGGTAAAGGGAGGTTTTGCCACATAGCGCAGAGGGCCAGTCTGTGTGTTAACTCAGCGCTATCCTAGCCTTATTTTGAAGGCTGACATGTAGTGCTGAAGTACTTCTCTGGCTCTGTTTCCTGGGGTAAATGTCATTCCCAGAGAGCTGGAGGCATGAAGAGGATCAATGACAGTGTCAGAAAGCCCCCAGAGAAATCCTTTGTAGTAAGAAAATATGAGAAGGCTCAAAACAAGTTTTTGGTGAATGCTCTGTGTGTGTATATCCACATCTCCTCAGGGTTCTCGGCTCCCTGCCCTTGGCTCATGGCACTGTACTTCCAAATGAAGGCAGTTGGAGAACCATATCTTAAGGCTATATGATTTAAATTAATTAATAGAATTCTCCTGAGCTCAATCTCCTCTTTCCCTGGAGGTGATGGCAACCAGGCAGTTAATCACCAGCAGTAACAAACTGTCATGCTTCCTGCCCTGGTTTTGTTCAGGTGTTATAAGGCTGAATGATATTGGATAATGAACAATGGGAGACAAGCTGATGGAAACACAGAAAACACTGGCAGATTTAAGTGCACATTGTTTAGCTACTAGTAGGAGAACAGCTTCAGAAAAAAATGTATTTTGAGAACTTTTCCCATGGGGCTCCTGCTCCCATAATACTCCAGCAGGTTTTATAGCAGTTTATTCCTGCTCTGAGAGGACACCAAAGCAGTGTTTGTATCTAGTGGCTCCATTGGCAGCATTTGTTTTACAATTTATGTCTTGTCATTTATGCACTTGCAAGCAATCTTTGACCCAGCAAAAAGAACACATGCAACATGCTGCACGTAGCAAATAAGCCTGCAAATACCTTGTAAGGATGAGTCCTTGTTCATTCAGTGCTTTTAGTCAAGTGGTTATTTTCATTACATACATTGCAGGTGACAGCAAACTGTGAGTTGGTTAATGGCCGTTTTCCTCTAGCTTATACTGAAAGCACTGTAAAACCAAACCATGCATTAAACTAAGCATGCTGTCTAATGTGGTATATACACAGATTTGTCTACCAATAGCTTACACATTTGAGGGACTCCATCGTTTTCCAATCCTTACCTGCAAGCATTTTCTCTTCTGAAAGAGCTGGAGCAACCCCAATAATGCAAGAGTGAAATATAGCTCTTTATTTTCAAAACAGTGTATAATGTAAAAAAGTCCTTTCAGCATTGGCTGATTTTTTTAAACCTTCTTTTATATGGAGTATATATGAATGCTGAAAGAGCACAGAATAAGTGCTTTCTCTTTTTCAGTTTATTTGATTTATCTGTTTGGCATGTGCTTTTCAGGGGTCCATTTTACTCCTTGCCCTTATGCTTTATCTCACAAAAAAAAATGTAATTAAACTGCTGTGCTGCTGTTGAGTATGTAGGGACTACTGCTTACGTGATGACCTTTGAGACATATGCATGGCCCCTGGGGTGAGCAGGGGCTGTGAGGAGCCCAGGCTGTGAGGGGCTGTACCATGTGTCCTCCATGAGGTCTATGTCAAGTGCATGAAAATTTGATGGTTCCACATTCCAGGTCTTGTCTCACTGTAAATAACTTATATTTGCTTTACTTTGATTCTTTTGTGGCATTCACTACAAATCCTGCACCTTTAATGTCCCTTCATTCCAGGCACACCAAAGGCCCAGCCCTGCTTACAGTGTGGTCCATGGCCAACCCCCTTCCCAGTGTGGATCAGTTCCGGATCTATCTTTCTGAATCTATCTGGGCATGTGCATATGCTTTAATAAAGTTGCTTTGGGTCAGGTTTCATTCTGTGTTTTTTACACCAGGATACATTCACATCTGGCTTTTGTCCTCCTGAGAACTGAAATGTTGAGAGAAGTTTCTAGTTGGGAAAATAGTTTGCAAACTTTTTGCCTTCCATAAATATCTGGTGTTGATTTCAGTATTATTGTCACCTTTATTTAGGTTCTTCCTCTGTCAGAAAACATGAGGAGTTAGAGGAGATAAGGTTTTAAAAGGGGGAAATACCAAGATATTTAAGAGAAGAGGAAAATTGGCATCATTGACTGGAAAAGCCAATGAAGTCCTGGAAAGAAAATTAACAAGGCTGCTGTCTCTTCTGGTACAAGAAGCAGGGAGGGAGTAGAGGAGCACAAATTAAACTAGCAGATGGAAGATTTACAGTCAAAAAACATCCCAGTGCAGTGTGAGGTGAAGCTGTAAGTCTCTCTGTCACAGACCAGAGGCGACTGTAGGAATTTGCTGTGTTCAAAGATACAAACGGCATGCTCAGGCATCACCACTATCCCAGCCCCCAGGTGAGACCCTTCTTCCTCACAGGAACAAACACTTCCTGGATGAGTCAAAAAGGCGTTCTTCCTTGTGTAGGGCAGGAGCAGTTAAAACTCTTCTTTGTGCATCTCTGCATCTGGGCTCCAGTTGTGAAGCATCCTAATAAATTTAGATGATTGATCCTTTTTTTTTGTAATTAATTCAAGCATTCATGGTAGCATCATTGTTTCCATCATAATATAATATCATTGTAATGCTTACGCACCTTTGTTACACACCCCAATGGATTCAGCAGTAGGAAAACAAAGAAAAAACAATAGTTCTTACCACCCAGAAGCACAGTTTCCTGTTCAGTCTAATAAATGTCTTACTACTTCAGGGAAAGCAGTGTGTGTTAACTTAGAAAATGCTGTGCTAACTTTTCTGGCCTCAGAAGCATGTGCAGAAAAAGTAGTGCTTGATCAAAACAGGATCTATCACTGTCATCTGCTAATGAAACACTACAATTGTCATTCCGTGTTTCTAAGAATAAAGGAGAAGGACGGGTGCTATTTCCCTGCATCTTACAGAACACAAAGGTCAGTGACACGCAAAAAATGGCATTTCATTAACTAGACATTTGTATTATAAACATTATTCCCAGACAAGCAGGAAAGTCCCAAAAATCTGAGTCACTCCTCTTTGAATAGATGTTTTGTAAGGCCAAGAGCAGACCTTTATAAATAAAGCATTGATGAAATAAACAGTCACTTTGTATCAAAAAGGGAAAGTTTTCTATAAACACATGCAGTTTTCATAAAACAGTGACATGATTTAGAAGCTTTTTTAAAAAAAATGTGTAATTCTATCAGAAGGTTTATTCTGTCTAACCAGCATCTTATCTGGTTGCTAGCCTGAGATGTGTATTTTTTACTGAGCATATATCTGCCTCAGCTCATATTTGTGCCTAATTTATAACTAACTTCTTAATCTTACTTCCCCTTGATCTTAGTTATGATCGTGGCCCTTAAATGATAATTTTGAGCTACTGCAATGATTCAGCCTGTGCCCGCTGAAGAAAGGTAGATGAATTTCAGGTCTTTAAAACCTGAAGACAATTTCTGTTGCTTAGAAAGTCACACGAGCCTGTGCCCCCTGACTCCACGCAAGTTATGTCCCATGCAAGACTTCTCTGAAGACACTGTTTATTGAACACTAGGATAACATTGCTCCAAAGCTCAGCAGGTCAAAAAAGGGACTCTCGGACATATGTCCTGCCCCACCAAGGTGAGTAGGGTGCAGGGCTAGGAAAGCAGATCTAGCTGCCTTTGCTCAGCTGCTGGCCTGCTGAGCTATCTTAGGTTGGGCTCCTTCTGCAGCTTCACTTGGCTTCTGGCTTCTACGTCACTCTTGCTCCTGCTGTGGATGCAAGCAGAAACTTTGTCCATCCGTTTGAACAAAACCTGGTGTCTTATTGCTGAAGGTGTCCCTGAGTGAGGCTTTCTGCAGAGAATAAAAAGTGAAAAAAGCATTTGAAACATTTCTATTGCCTTATTTTCACAGTGTCTGCATTTTCCCTTGTGCTTATGCCCTGATGAAATTGTCCTGATTCTCTGCTGCCTTGCACAGTACTCTTCTTGTGGTTGTGGAAAAGGAACATCACGAGAACTTTGGTGTCAGCCGGATTTTGCTGTGGACAGATGTGCTGTAGCAGTGGTAGGATTTTTTATTTTCCACTGCAAGATGTATTGACAAAAGTTTCTTGATATTTCCTTGAGAATAGGATGATGTTTCTCCCATTGAAATCACACATGAGCTCATGAATTCAATTCTGCTCTCATTTGAGACTAAGAAAAGGGTCAGAGGGAAGGGCACTGGTTGGGAATGAAAGCTCTTTGCAACTGCAAAACATCTGACAGTAGCAAATGAAAATGTGTGAAAAGGAAAAAGAACATTAGCTTATAAAAGCTTTAATGTTGGGGGTCTTAAAGTTAACTGCATCTCACCATTATTTTATGTTTCTTTCCTTTCATTCGTGTCCCCCTGGAGAGTAGATGGCAGAGGTACTGCAGGAACAATTAGTTTCTTTGGTAGATCAAGTAGGAAGAGTAATTTCTGAAGGGTAACCAAGAGTAGTATGTGCCCATATGATTCCTGTATTGGGACTTTAAATGTCGGGTTTGCCTACCCACCTGCCAGGGCAGTGTCAGGAGGGTTGGGAGAAGCATCCTGAGAACAAACAAGATGTTCTGTTTCCTCTGTCACAGGAGAGTGTCTCTTCTTTCCTGTTTATTGGCTTCTTTAATTAATCTTTAATGACAGCAGATGTTTTGCTTTTGTATATAAAGCTAAAGCATGTAAAAAGTTATTGGAGTCATGCAGAGTTATAAACATACTGTCTGTCAATCTACCTTTCTTTCTTACATGTTTATACTATTTAGGAACAAAACAGATAACTCCAGGCCCACAAGTGGCTGCTTGTCATGGGTTCAGCAGTAGCAGTCATTTTTTCTCCTTCTTAGTGGCTGGTGCAGCACTGTGTTTCTAACTTTCAG